>PVIA01005904.1:0-44291 GCA_004024845.1 Tonatia bakeri
TTCTACCCTGGAGCAGGCTCTCCTCTCCTCGGGTGGGGAGGCAGAGGTGCAGAGGGGTTGCCAGCCATGGGGGGTTCATGTGCCAGGGGTGGGGGGCTGGGGGCCGCCACTGCTCACTGCACTGCTGTGTCTTCCCGATGGGCCTCAGGCGGCAGCGGCTGACCAGTGGGATGCTGACCTCGGGGTGCCTGCTGTAGGTGTCATGCAGGCACCCGGGTTTGGAAACAAAAGTCGGGTCTGGTGCGCAGCCCCATACTGCTCCACCAGGGGGCACTGCAGAGCCACATAAGGCGGTTTGCTGTTCACTCCTGCCTTTTGGGAACAAAACCTTCTCACTTGACCAGAAGCTGCCCTGGCTGGGGAGATCAGGGTTTGCAAGAGAAAGGACCAGAAAGAAGCCCCCTGCCCCGCTGGTAGCTCCCAGAGGACTGAGTCACCAGAGTGCCCTCCTGGGGGTCCGGGGAGGCTACTGGTCTGTCGCTTGAAGCCGTGCAGGTGCTGGGGCAGGAAGAAGGAAGACACAAATGGGACAGGACAGGGCCACTCTTCTGTCCCTGGACTTTAGGGGGTTGTGGGAGGAGGAGGCAGAAGGAGGCCTGTTCGAGCTTGTGGGCGGAGTCTTTTCCTCCCTGGGTGGGGCCTGGGGTGGGCGTTCCACCGGGATGGGTCAGCAGTGCCTGCAGCTCCTTGGGGCTCTCCAGGCAGAGCAGAGCGGCCCCAGAGTGGGGGACCAGGCCTGCTGTGACCCTGCAGGAGCAGGCAGATGGAAGTGCGGGCTGAGACTGGGGCTGTGGCCAGGGGGATGGCGGTGGGGTGGAGGGTGTGGGAGCACCGGGCTCTGAAAGTGAAGACTGGCAGGTGAGCACAGAGACCACAGGGCGAGGACCAGCCTGCACCGGAGACGCTGACCCTGCCTCCCTGATAGGGCTGCAGAACCGTCTGAGCCTGGGATGGAGGAAGGAGGAGCCTTGGGATTCCTGTGCCCAGGGCCTGCGGGCCAGCTGCAGGCCCACTGGCCTCGGGGGTGACCGTACTGGTTGGGCTGGGCCCAGCGGTCCCTGGCCACGCTGCGCGGGCTGAGGAAGGAGACGCAGGCGGCAGACGCAGGTGTGGGATCTGGGACCCCTGCGCCCATGTCTCTGTGGAGACTGTTTATTCGGGAACTCGGAGACCGAGCCTTGGGGCCGACGGCACAGGCAAGTCACAGCGCAGCAGTGATGCAGCAGAAGGCCCGGGACGGGCAGCTTTGTTCGGGTCCTGTTGTGGGCGAGCCCGTCCCCACCATCTGGGCAGTCGGCGCGGACGCTGGCCTGGAGGCTCCCTTGGAAACGCCCGGCGCGGCTGAGGCGCGGGGGCACCAGTGTGAGCCCATTGGAGAGGCAGCTCGAGGAGGAAGAATGTTGTCGAGAGTGAGAGCACGCGGAGGTCCTGGGACCCGCGCCCTCACCTGCTCTGGGAAATGGAGCCAGTCCCTGCCGTGTGGGCAGTGCGTCCCCTGCGGGCCACCTGCGTGCGGCTCAGCCGCCCTGGAGACCTCGGTGTGTTTCTGCTCGGTGACACGCTGGTGGAGCTTCCTCTTTGGGGCGGGTGCCTGAGGGCGCAGGTCGGTACAGGGAAACCTGCTCCTCTGGGCTTCGGTCCCCCTGGGGGTGGGCACAGGTGCCCCGCCCACCTTGGGTGGCTCCGGGAGAAGGGCGTGGTCTGTGCGGAGGCACTCTGGGAAACTGGCCAGAGGGCCACGTGGGAGGGGCAAGTGCAGAGGGGGGGCAGGGTGGCGGGCCCTGGGAACCTGCGTTCCCTCACGGTCCCGCGCGTCTGGGGGAAGCCGTGCTGGACGAGCCTGAGAGCGTCGTCCACGTTCTTCAGGGATCGAGACCCCTGCCGACGTCTCCTTTCCCGCGACTCTTTGGGTTGGTGTCACCCAGATGGCGGGCAGCACCATCGGACTGCACACGCCCGAGTGCCGGAGCGGCTCCTGCCGTTTGGGCCTCAAAGGGTGTGTGCAGGAGAGGCCGGCCATGGCCTTCGGGGATGTCTGGGGGTGGGTGGTCCCTGGGCCCCGCCGGCTGCCCTGGGCCCACGCTGGTTTTAGACGCACCTGGCCTCCTCACCTTCCTTCCCGTTAAAATCACAAACTCGAGTAGAGTCACAAGTGTGCTCCGCCTGCGGAGATTCATGTTCGAGGTGAGGTTCCATGTTCGAGGGCCCAGGCTCGCCGTCGGCTGGCTAGTGGGGACCACGGCGGCCACCGTCACAAGGCTGTCTGCGCAGAGGCCCTGAGCTTCATGAAAACACCCTCTAGTGTCCTGGCCTTGTCCTTCTGCAGTGGGTCCTGGCCGTCTCCTCCCCCAGGGGAGGCAGCGAGACGTGGCGTGACGGTGGAATTCAGAGGACACTTGAGGTGTACTTGGTTTCTGCCAGGCCCAGGGAGGCATCTCCCTGGGGTGGCCCTGCCCTGCCAGCCCCGCCCTGGCCACCCCCTAGAGCTCGCTCTGCGCCCACGCCTGCTGCCCCCCACCACACGTGATCAGTGGGTCTTACGGTGGCACCCCCCAGTCCTCGAGGCCATCCCGTGTGCCACGGCCACCTTCTGCTGTCACATAGCGCAGCATCGTCCCACTTTCTTATGTGACAGCCGCTCCCAGAGAGGGCCCCTCCTCGTGTGACCCTGAGAGCGTGGCCCAAAGGTGGTGAGGGCTTCCGAGTGTTGGGAGACACAGGGCTGCCCCATGGCCCCTGCTCTGTGGACTGAGTCCCAGAGGGAGGGGTGGAGGACCCAGGACTCGGGCTGGGTGCCTCGGTTTCCCCTGTGTGCGTGTCGGGGCACCCCTGGGTCCGAGTGAGGGAGTGCTGGCAGAAGCTGCGTCAGCCCTGAGGGCAGCCGAGGGGCAGAGCGGCTCCGGGCCCCCAGCCTGGGGCTCCGGTCTCCATGCTCTGAAATCGGCGATGACCTTAGCTTCACCTCCCGGGTGCCCGCTGAAGGATAGGTGGCGGGTCCCCCGGCGTCTTCGTCACACCCATGCTGACACCCCTTCTTGGGACACAGGCCGGACGGTCATCTTCACGACCCACCACCTGGACGAGGCAGAAGCCCTCAGTGACCGCGTGGCCCTGCTGCAGTGGGGGCGGCTGCGGGGCTGCGGGCCCCCCCTCCGCCTGGCGCAGGCCTGCGGCCAGGACCTGCGCCTGACGCTCACAAGACAGGTGACCCTGGGGGCGCCTTCGTGTGGGGGCCGGGAGACGGGGCCTGAGCTCACACCCACTGCTGGTCTTCGCTTTGTTTGGACAGCCCTCCGTTCTGGAGGTGGAGGACCGGGAGCACACCGTGTGTGCCACGACCCTGGTGCAGACCTACATCCCACAGGCACGCCTCCAACACAGCCGTGGGCGTGAGCTGAGCTTCGCCGTCCCCCAGGATGCCGACTGCGCTGGCCTCAAGGGGCTCTTCCGGGCCCTGGAGCAGCACCAGCGCTGCCTGCGCCTCACGGGCTGCGGGCTCTCGGAGCCCACGCTGGAGGAGGTACCGGGGCTCCGGGGCTGCAGCGGCGCTGTTGCTGGTGTGTCGACACTGTCCACTGGGGCCGGGGTGTGGCTGCGGCATGGGTGGGGTGCAGCCTCTTGCGCTTGCATTCCTTTCCGGCTTCTGGCCGGCGTCACCACACCTGGCAGGCGGCTGGGGTTCCTCAAGGGCGAGAATGGTGGCGTCCGATCCGGAATCACCCGACGTGCCAACGCTGTCAGCAGCTGGTGCTGGTGGGTCGCCTGTCCTCACTGGGGCCGCAGGGGCCTCGGGGCCGGGTCTGAGTCTCCCTTACATTGCTGCGGCCCAGGGGAGCGCTTCGGATTCAGAGCAAAGCCCAGTGCTGCAAACGGAATACAGAGGCTGGGGAGCGGCTCGTCCCACTTCCTGTGTTCCCAGAAATGGTGCCAGCGCCCAGCCAGGGCCGCTGAAAGCCAGCCGCTGTGCCTGGGCTCTGCAGCGGGGCCAGGTGACAGCGAGAGCTGCGCTGCTGTGGCGGCGGCCCGGGGACACTGCCCTCACCGCCCTGCAGAATCGTGCATCCCCATGGGGCCGCGTGGTGACTGACCAAGTGCGGGCGGCAGAGCCGCAGTCACGCCGGGGCAGGTCTACTGGTGTCCCTGCACTGTCCCTCCCCAAGTGCGGTGGTGTGTCAGCTGCGAGGCCACTCTGTGCTGTCGACCCTCTGTGCTTTTCCGTCATGGGGGCTGCGTCGTTGTGGGGTGACTCCTGGAACTCTTTCCACTGTGCCCCTGAGATCTCTCTTTTTCTGCTTGGTGTTCATTACTGCTTTCCAAAATACTTTCTTTTATGCTCTCCCTATCCACGTGCCTTTTGGAAATTTCTGAATCTCCCCTTTCCCCTGCGCTCTGTGTAAAGCAGTCACTTGTGAGGTTGCACGAGGTAGAATCTACTCCTGTCAGTGCAGACACGCACGTGGGGCCAGGGAGTCACACCGCATGGAAGACACGGGGTCCGGCGCTCATGCCGTCCACAGCGTGGCTCTTCCACTCAGCCAGTATGTCTGCAGACACCCGCCCCGGCATGCGTCCCCGTCAGTCACCCCAGGAGTCCCTCGGCCCGCCGCCGTAGCAGCTGCCCGGTTGCTGTGGAGCTCTTCTGTGCTGCTCCACCCGCTGCACTGGCTCACGCTCTGCACATAGCAGGTGCTGAACAGGCGCCCGTCGGCCGCTGTCCCCCACGCTCTGTTCCCCCGCAGACACTCGGGCTGATGGAGAGGTCACCCTGTGAAGGACAGCTGCCAGGGAAGGATCTGAGCTGCACAGAATGCAGTGTATTTGGGTCTGTTTGAGAAATCTTAAATTGGAAAGAGATTAAGTGCTTTAAAAAGCTTTCTTTTGTGTGGTGTAGTCTATAAAATAACTATCTCACGCAATTGTGTCCTTTCTACTCGGCAAGTATTGACTTTCCTGTCTCCTGCCTGGTATCGACCGCAGTCAGCGTGGCTGCAGTCGCCGCGTGCCGGCTCTTGCCTCTCCTCGCCGGGGCTCGCCAGCCGACGCGGGGCCTGGCTGTGACGCGTGACCACGGTCGTCACCAGCTTTAGGACACGGTCTCCACTTTCTCCTCCGGTGCAAGGACCAGTGTTGACCTGGGGGGGGGGTCCTGTGGGGGGGGCGCTGGGAGCCCGGCTGCCTGGGGCGTGGGGGTGCTCGCGCACCGTGTCTGAAGCCAGGGTGAGAGTGCCTCTGGTGTGCAGTTGGGGTGGGTGTCGCAGGCCCTTCTGGGGCCGAGTGAGGTCACAGCCACCCCATGAGGAGGTGCAGCGATTCCCACAGGCCCCCCACTCCCACCGTCTTCACCAGAGTCGTGCATCTCAAGTCGCCCTGGATTTCGTCCCAATCTTCATCACAGGCTGGCTGCCGAGTGAGACGGGCCCCCTCCCCAGCTCGCTGTCTGTTTGCTGGGCTCCCTGCAGCTCTGTCAGGAGGGGCCTGGTGACAGCGGGGGTGTGAGCTCGGGTGCCCCACCCTGCACGCACACAGGGGTCAAGTGCGGGTCTGGAACGAAGGAAGATCGAGTCCAGGCTGGGAGCAGGGGCCCAGCAGTTTCACGTGTGGAGAGCCGGGTGTGAGAACAAGGACCTGTACAGACTTTGCTGGTCACATCAGGTGTCTGGATCATGTTCTTCAGGCTGGAGGGCTGTTGGTCCGAAGGAACTCCTGTTTTCTGGATGCACGTGTCCGCACAGCCACTGAGGGGCAGGGCGGTGGTGTGCATAGCCGCGGTGTGCATAGCCTCGGTGTGGTCCCTGCTGTGTCCTCCCCGTGGAGCGCCCGCTGGCGTTCAGCGGCCTGTTACAGGCGGGAGTGGGGCTCACCGCCTCCTCCCCTGCGGTGTGGGCCTGTCTGTCCTGCCCCCAGTGGGCAAGTGGTGTCTGCCAGGCTGTAACCAAACAGAAGCGGAGGTTTGGGCATCTGTCGCCACAAAAGCCAAACTCGCGAGGCAGGTGCTGGTGCAAAAGGAGAGAGTTTATGCAGACATAGTCTCAACCTCTGGCGGCCTCCAGGGCGCGTGCCTGCAGTGAGGGTCCGCCACCACGAGGTGGCGCCCACGGCACGCGGCCCCCTGAGCCTCGCCTTTGGCCTGGGCGTTAAAGTTGGAGCCTCAGGACCACCGACCCGGGTGCTCGGGGTGGGGACGCAGCCCATGGGGAGCACCGGCTCCCCGCACTCTGCGTCTCCCCCGCACGTGCACATGCGCGCACGCAGACACACAGGCACGGTCAGCGTCTTCACGGACAGAGGAAGAGAAGTGAACATTCTGAAGGTGAAGGCCGTTATGGAGAGTGCTGCCTTCGCTGTGAAAACACGCCGTTTGTGGTTCCCGGCTGTGTGTGCGCGTGATGTGAACGCGAACAGAACACGGGATTCACTGGGGGGGTGAGACACGCAGGAAACCCTCTGCCGTGAATGGCTCTCGGCCGGCACAGTTCCCCGTGCTTTCCGATTGCATTCCTCCTAACCACGGCCAGAGAACGCTTGTCGTGTGTGGTGGGGGGTGGGGGGGAGGGGGGCGGCGCAGCACCGCCCCTTCCTTGGGGCTGCCGCCGGGCTCCGCCCCCTCCCCCAGGACGCCGCCCAGCCCGCTGGCTGGTGGACCATGGAACCCGTGAGGCAAGTGGCCGCTGCCCTGCGGACACGGGGTCGGGGGCAGCAGCGGGTTTTGTCCTGAGCACGTGGAGCTGTCTGTGGTGAGAGAATCAAAGACCCTCACAGCGAGCGAGGTCAGGCCGCTCTCCCACGCCTCGAGTCGGGGAGCGTGAGCCAGCCCATGAGAAGCTGTGCTCCTCGGGGGTGTTCATGCACGATTCTGCCCTGCGTGCTCAGGGTCACGGTCAGGCCCACACGTGCTCACATCCTGTGAGCGGTCCCCCAGCGCCCGGCTGGGAAGCTGGCCTTGGAGCCTCGTGGATCCTGTGGATCCCGTGGTCCCATAAGCGAAGGACTATGCGGTTCCTGGCCGTTGTCGTGCCGACCTAACTGGGGTAATTGGGGCCCAGAAATGCAGTGTGAAAGGAACATAATGTACTGCAGAACTCTGTTTTTTGTTCTCCAAAAGGTGTTTCTGGCGCTTTTGCAAGATTCCAGAAAGCAAGCTGACGCTGCTGCGGGGGTGGAGTCGGAGCCGCAGAGCCACGGTCCTCCGGAGCGGGGCCCTGGCCGCTACGGTGAGTGCAGGGCGCCTGCTGCGTTTCTGCGGGAGGGACGCACCACCAGCAGGACAGAGGCTGGAGGTGGGGTGGGGCGGGCCGGGTGGAGCAGCTCGGAGGCCCGTAGTGTCGCCCTGCCTGGCACCAAATGACCCCGTGTGCGGATGGGACCACTTGGTCCTGTGCATAGACTTAGCTTGTCACACAGGCCACTTCTCAGTCTGTGACGTGGGGATGATGAAGTCGGCTGCCTGGTTTTCCGCTTCACTCACGGGGCACCGGCATGCACACGTGCTGGGCTGGGACGGGCTGGCGTGGGGAAGGTTCTGCCCAGGAGTCCTGCCCTGCGGGCCCCCTGTCCCCTCAGCCCCAAACCATGGCCCAGGTTTCACGTGCAGACGTCCGTGCAGAGGCGCCAGGGTCCAACAGAAGGCAGGCTCGCCTTCTGGGTGTGAGACCGCAGCCCTGACGCCCCCTCGGTGCGCGTTTGGGAGCGGGACTGCCCGTGAGCGCTGAGCTGGAACCCGCAGTGTGTGGGGCGGCCTGTGGCGCAGCGGCCACAAAACCCAGGACACGGAGCTGCAAACGGATACGCGCCCACGTTGAGAACAGACGCTTGCCGGGCTGCGTTCTCGCCTGTGACGCGTGTGTCACAGGCAGTCTGATTTCCCTGACTGTTGTGGTGCTGCTGTTGGCGGGGGCTTCTCACTGTGGGCTGGGTCTGGTCCCCCCAGTCACTTGCTGCGCTGGCCATGTCTCCGAGCAGCTTCACAGGTGTTCGTCACGCCCTGTACAACTTGCTCATTTAAGCACACGTTTCGTCGGCTCTTTGATGGGGCAGGGCGCACAGCCATGGCCACTCTCGACGTGGAGCATTGGTGTGGCCCCAGGGGAGCCCTGTGTCTCCCAGCCGCTCCTCCCGTCTCTCCCAGTATGCCCAGCCCCGGCCATCCGGCAGGCTGCCACCCGTCGTGCGTTGTCATCCACCCTGTGCCTGTTGGGTAAGCTGAGTTGTACCCTCCGCATCTGGCTCTCTCACGCAGTGCCATGCACCCAGGGCCGCTCGTGTCCGGGGGACAGCGGGGCCGGTGTTTCTCCTCCCAACTGCCGGGCACGGTCCGTGATGTGCACCCATCACACGTGTCTGTTCGTCTGTCAGTGGTGCTTGGCCTGCCTCCAGGTTTGGGTCCGAAGATGCTGCCGTGAACACTGCGTGTGCGCTGTCTGTGCACAGAGCTCCTTGCAGGCGGGCGTTGCGGGGTGCGGGCCGGGCCGCAGGTAGAGCCCTCCCCGGGTGGCTGCTCGGCCTCCGTCACCGCTGGCACCTGAGGGCCGCCCTGCCATTGCCCAGTGTGCTGCGGTCCGGGGTTTGCACCGCAGACGAGGGTGGCGTGGGCTGGGACCTGCCTGTAGTTCGCTCTGCGCTTCCCTGGGGCTGCGATGCTGGGCATCCTCTCGCGAGTTCGGTGGCCGAGTGCACGTCTCCTGGAGACGTCTGTGCTGGTGTTCTGCCCGTTATTAAAATCAGGCAGATTGTTCCCGGGAGTTGTAAGTTTCTCAGTTTGAAGTTGTGTGAAGTGTGATGTCCACTGTGGGTTTTTAAACGGATTCTTCTGTGAAGTTGAGGAAGTTTCTGGTGCCCAGTGATGGGTGTTTCGTCACGGAAGGGCGCTGAGGTTTGCCAAGTGGCTGTTCTGCGTCTAGTGGAACAGTTGTTCGCCCTCATTTACTGACACCGTGTGTCCCGTTGACTGGTTTTTGCTCGTTGAAACAGCACTGCTTTGACCGAGTGGGACGCATTCCCCTCGGACGTGGCGCATGTTCCTGGGTTCCGCTGGCTAGTATTTTTTTTTTTTTTTTGAGGATTGTTGAGTCTGTATTTGTAACAAGCATGGTCCATGGCTTTCTTCTGTCAGGCTGTCTCTGTCAGGCACTGCTGTCTCGAGGATATGCACCTTACAGAACGGAGTGGGACTCTCCCCTTTTCTGTTTTTGGAAATGCTGTGGGGAGTCTGTGTTGGTTCTTTAGTGCTGGTGGAATTCACCAGTGAGGCCACGTGGGTGGGAGTTTTCTTCGTGGTCATTATTTTGCTGAATAATTCAACAATTCAGATTATTTGTTCTTGAATCAGTTTTGGTGTTTTGTGTCTCTCTAGAATTTTCCTCACTCCGTGTGAGTTGTCTAGTGTATTGGCACACAGTTGTTATAAATAAGTAACACTTATCTGTAATTTGTCTCCTTTACCTGTGTTTCCAGGAACCGTCCTTTTTGATTTCTGGTCCTAGTAATTTGTGTCTTGCCTTCTCTTCTTGGCTGAGCTAGTTAAGAGCTGCCGACGTGTTCATCTTTTCAGAATTGGGTCCTAGTTTCATCGATTTTCTGGACTGTTTTTCTCTTCTTTGCTCACTTGGGCTCTAATTTGTATCACTTCATTCTTGCTGCAGGTTTTAGATCTGGCCGGCTGTTTCTCTCTCAGGCTCTTCAGGGGAAGTTCGTGTTACTGATGTCACATCATCGCCCTCTCGCAGCACGGCCGTCTGCAGCGTGAACTTGCCTCTGAGCACTGAGGAGGGGCCCCCATGTGCCCCCACACCTCGTGTGCTCCCGTCACTCACCCCACGGCCTCTCCAAACCGCCCTTCCCGTTTCTTCTGTGGTCCGCTGGTTGTGGAGCGTGCCGTGGTGTCTCCACCTGCTTGTGAGTTCGCCCTGTTTCTTTCACTGGGGCAAACTCACTCTGCTGTGGCCAGATCCAGAACTTGGTGCGATTTCAACCCTCTTCGGCGTGTCTCGGTGTGTTCTGTGGCCTACGACGTTCCCTCCTGGAGACGGCCCTGCACCTCGGGGGCGGGGTGGTACCCACCGGGGTGGGCGTGGCGCTCTGCCAGCACTGGCTGAGTCCTCCCTGGCAGTCGGGAGGGTTATCACGCCCATCAGCAGGGCCCAGTGTCACTGTTCCTGACACTTACTGTCGGTTTGTCTCTCCTTGCTTTTCGTTCTGGTGGATTTCTTCCTGGTGTTTTGGGGCCCCATTAGGTGCATAAGTGACCACAGTTTTGGTATTTTCCTGATGGAAAAGGCTGTTTCACACTTTTAAGAGTCTTCTTTCCTTTCTGACCTTTTTTGGCCCTTTAACCATATTGACATTGTGTCTGATGAAATAATTCTTGAGAGAACCTTTCAGGCCGTCCTTGGATTTCAGTCCTTTCCTCCATTAGACAAAAGCCACCTCTTTTTGCAAGATCCCCCCCCCCCGCCCCGTATTCGTGGTTTCTGCAGGGACGGGGGCGGGATCCACCCCCTGAAAGCTCCCCGGGGCCCTCTGGTTTGCCGGACTATTTCTCCGGGACCCACCCTCTGTGCTTTCTTTAACCTCAGGATTTACGAGTGGGAGAGGCACCCAAGAGGCCGTTAGTTGTGAATCTGTTTATGTGTCTGGGTGTATTTGCCACGGTGAAGCATATGTAACTCCCACTTCGCTGTTCTCGGCACGTGGCCCTGCGGCGGGCCACAGGCTTGCGTCGTTGGGGGTCGGCCGGCTCCCCTTCCTTGGCGCCAACCCTGCGCACTGTGGGCCCGCCCCCGCCCCTCCCCCGCCCCTGACCGCCGCCCTTCAGCTCTCTGTCTCTGGGGACCAGGCTGTCCCCGGGGCCGAGCACAAGGGGAGCCAGGACGTGCTTGTCCCGTGGGACCGGCTCGTTGGACCAGCACAGGCACGTTCCGGCTCGTCCACGTGGTGGCGGGTGTCGGAGCCCCGCTTGCTAAGACCGGAAGCCGTTCTGCAGTACCCGAGTCGCACGTTGTGTGCTCAGTTGTCCACGGGCGCCCGGCTCGCCGTCGCCTTGGGACTGTTGGGAGTGACGCCGCTGTGAACGTGGGGCTCCTGCTCTCCTTCCTTCCTGTCGACGTGAGGGTGGGCGTGCGGGCCCGATGCACGCGGCTTCTCCCCCCCCCCACAGCAGCGCACGCGTGTGCGGCTCCTCCCCGTTCTCGCCAGTGCTCGCTGCGCTTCCGTGTCTGTGGTCACAGCCGTTTACTTGTGTGTAGCGGGGGTGGCACTGTGGCTTCAGTTGACACTTTCCTCATAAGTGGTGACACGGACCATCTTCTTAGGGGTTTGATGTCCATTTGTGCACCTGCTTGTCGTCTTTGCAGAGATAGCTGTTCAACTCCTTTTCTTTTAAAAATAGACTTTATTTTTTTTCAAGCACTTTTCGGCTCCCGGCACAGTTGAGAGGAGCATACAGGGGATCTCCCTCCCACACACAACCTCGTCCGCTGCCACCTCCAGACCCAGGCGGGGGCGGCAGTCACCATCGACGGGCCTGCACGGCCGTCGGTGCCCCCCAGAGTCCACAGCGCCCCTGGGAGTCAGCACGGGGGGCTGAGGCCTCCAGGTGCACGGGTGCCTCCCGCTCTGGGGTGTTGAGCAGGGCAGGCACATGGCTCTGCACAGCCCCTGTGCTCCGCCCCTTATCCCATCCTGCCAGGCCGGCGTGGTGTCAGCACCCACCTGACCCGTTCATCTGCCTCACGTGGTCAGGTACAGAGAGTGTAGAAACTACTTTATAGAAGACAACTTTTCCCTGAAAGGACATACACGAAAATGTGAGTTTTTCTAGTTTAACGTCAGTGCACTTAGTGAGTCACAATTACTGTACGTGTGCTGTTCTGCTCGTCTGATGTGAGTATTTTCCCTCCCTCACACTTTTCACGCATTAACCCTTGTGTTTCTGTCCTGCTGGAACACAGCACTCCCTCCCCCACTCAGTGTATCCAGTCCTGCAGACACTCCTTGCTTCCTGTCACTATGTATCATTGTCTGTGCTGTGACAGTTGCCTCTGTTTTCCCCCCTGCCCGCCACCACCCAGCCTCCCCAGGCCGTCCCCACACTGCTGTCCGTGGCCTTGGTCATTCAGGTATGTTCTTCGGCCAGTCGCCCCCCTGCTTTGTCTTTAAAAGGTGACTCGACCCCATCTGAAATTGCTCTGTTCACCTGTAACGTGGTGTAAGTGTTCCCCACGTCAGTGTGTATTTAACTACACGTTTCCCGAGGTAGATTAATGCAGCCCCCTACAGGGCTGTGTTAATTTGTTCCGTTAATCCCTGGTTGGACGCCCCGGCTGTTTCTACCTTCTTGCTGCGGCATCCGTGAGATGGAGTGAACTGTCTCCTTTGACGTCCCTGATGAGTTTGTCTTCCCCGGTGGAGCTGGTGCCCGGCTGGGGTTTGCCGGTGGACAGTGCGCATGCGTTTCCCGCAGAAGCACTGCGTGGCCCGCCCCCCAGGCCTGTGCGAGGAGGGCTAGGACTTTGGACACTGCGCAGTGCTGGGCATTGCTGCCGCCTCCCGTCTCTGCCGCGTCGCTGCGCTGAGTCTTACTGTCGCTTCACTGCGTGACGGCCGTGTGCTGGCTGCTTCGCAGACTGTCTACGAGGTGCCCGCCCGTGCGCGCCACTGGCTGGTCTCTCGCTCGGCTGCTCTCTGTCTGGAAGGCGCTCGGTGGTGTGGAGCCCTGTGCGGGCGCGCTGGGCCCTCGGCGTCTGAAGTCTTCTCTCCCCGGCGCTGAGTCACCCCTCACTGCTGTTCGAACAGTGGGAGCTGCCCAACCAGACACAGAACCTCTGCCCATGTTCCCTGAGCGATTTCGCGGTCAGGGCACACGGAGATGCCTAATTACAGCTGTAACCAGAATCCCTGCGTGTAATTGCACTCATAAGTCAAATAAGACAATTCATAACAATTTGGTTCAGCATTTTAATTGCATCTGTTAAATTATTCATGTGAATACTTTTATGAGTTTAGCCATGAATATTTGATTGGTGTTGATTCATGGCTATGAACTCCCTCAGCCCTTTGTTTTTCCCATTCGTGTCCAATCAGCCCGTGTGGGAAGGTGGGAAGACTCATTTTCTCCCCATGAGCGGGGCCGCCCCGAAGACTTGCCGAGCCCCCTGATGAGCGCTCACCGCGGCCGGGCTGCAGGGCCTCACTGTGCCCGGATTCCAGGCTGTCGCTGTGTGGGTGGGGTGGGCTCCTGTCAGCCAGTAGAAGGGACACAGCCATGCCCTGGGTCCCGGGCCGTCGGCCGTCTCCCCTTGGAAGCCAGGTGCAGGCCGCCGTAGAAATCTGTTCTTGCCACTGGCATCCCAGTGTGCCCTGCCATGTCAGCCTTTCTAGAGCCCCTCAGTGTGCAGAGCGTTTCTGGGCTTGGAGCCACCCCTGGGCCACCGACTGTGGATGGCGGTCACAGGACCAGGGGTGCTGGGGTCCTGCTGACTCTGACTTGGTCTTCTCACCCGCAGACGGCGCCCCAGCCAGCACCCTTGTCCAGGTGGCTGCCCTGCTGACCCAGAGGCTGCGCCACGCGCGCCGGGCCTGGAGTGGCACACTCTCGGACCTGCTTCTGCCCGTGCTCTTTGTGGCCTTGGCCATGGGCTTGTTCATGGTGCGGCCTCTGGCTGTCGACTACCCGCCCCTCAAATTGAGCCCTGGCCATTACGAGAAAGCCGAAACATACTTTTTCAGGTAAGAGACTTTTTTGGGGAGGGACCTTTCCTTTCTCTTCAAAATTGTGTCAGACGGAGGGCATGCAGCACCAGCACGGATGCTTTTAAGAATTCCCAATACACGGTGTTCTCATCACCTGCACACCTGCGTCCACGGCGGCCCTGGCGAGCACAGGCTTTGCCAGGCAGGTGCTTAGGGCCAACATGGCTGGCTTGGCCTCCAAGCCCCTCCCCAGGGCCACCCAGTTTCTCGGTGAGGGAGGACGTGGTGACACGGGCTGAGGGGCAGTGGGCCAGGCCCCTACCAGCCCACGGCTGGAGCAGGGGTGGAGGGGCCTGGACCTGTCGCAGAACTCTCAGGGTTATAGAAGAGCAGGTGGATGGTGTATTTCACAAAGCCACCCGCGGTTGCTCTGGGACCATAGTCTGTACCTGCACGTCCCCTGCAGAGGGACGTCTGACTTTCTCTCCCTGTGGGGCCGAGCCCCTGCCCACTCTGGGCCAGAGCTCAGACCAGTGCGAGTCCCACCACCAGACAGATCTGTACAAGACGTCCTCATGCTGCTGGGGTCTCGTTCCTCTGAGGTGGGAGTGGGGCGCTGGGGAGGGGCAGGCCCTGACCCCTCAGGTCCTGCCCCCTGGTTGGGTGGCAGCCTCCAGGTGAAGTTCAGCACAAGTCACCGAGGAGTGCCTGGCACACTGGGCCTGTGTGTGTGCCCTTCTCACCCTCGGAGGTTCTGCTCTTGACCTCCAGGACTCGGTGCCGCCTGGTCCCCCCACCCTGAGAGGGCGCGTGACCTGGGCTGTTCAAGGTGAGGGCGCCGGGGCTGAGGTGGCCTGGGTCGGAGATGGCGCTTCTCCACGCTGTGAGCAGAGAGCTCTGTGCTGTTACCTGTGGCCAGTGGCTTCCTTCCTCCTCATGCCTCATGCTCTGGGGACCTGGGTTCGATGACCAGAGAGGGTGGTGACAGCCTGGCTCGGGCATGTGTGCGTGTGTGTCCCCAGTGGCTCTCCTCTAGGGGTTTCCTGCCGTCTGCAGCTCATGGACCCCCGGACTCTTCTCCTCCTCTGCTCCCACGTTCTATCAGCTCAGGTGCAGGAAGGCCCCCCCACACCAGTGCAGCTTCCTCTCGCCTCCTTGGGGCGAGGCAGGGGAGGCCAAGCTCGCCCCAGCCTGTGGGGAGGGGTCTCAGTGCCGTCCTCCAGAGGAGGGGTCCTTCCTGGCGCCCACACTGTGCATCTTGCCTTCACACTGCATTCCCATGTTGCCTGCACCCTGGGAAAGATGGTCCCAGCTGACTCTGCCCAGAGTAACCCCCACAGGGCCGAGGACCGCCCTGGGAGCCAGCCGGGCACCGGCACCCAGACCTGGGAACCTGGGGGTGGGCAGGCAGGTTACTCCCGCCCCTGGGAGCCCCAGGTCCTCCAGGTTGCTTGCGGGGCTGGAGAGGAGCTGGTGAACAGCATGGGGAACCTTGGGGATGGCGTTCAGGACTTGCATTTGTGCAGCCGAACTGCTGGTCGCTTTGGCGTGTGTCCCATCGGGGAGGTGCTGGCTTGAAGGGAGCACAGTGGCTCCATCTGGGAGCTGCCTCTGGAGGCGCAGGAGGCACCAGTGCTCCGCCCCAGGGCCCGCGAGCTCCCGGAGGCACTGCCGACACAGCCTGGGGGGGGGGGTTGGAGGCGGCTGGAGCGGCAGTGGAGGGATGCAGGCTTGAGTTTTACGGTAACAGGGACAGTTTAAAGCCAGTTTTTTTTAAACAGTGACCTTTGGACCTAGCAAAAACAAAACAAAAAAAATTAGTAAGAAGTAAACCATAACTTTAAACCTTGCTCTTAGTAATTATTCCAAGTAAACTGCTTTATGGGTCAATATTTTTTTTTCTTCAGAGAGTGTTTTAAGCGTTTGTATTTGTTCTTGGGCTGACGGGTGAGAAGAGCTCGACCCAGAGGTTTCCTCAGACGTCATGAGTAGCATGCTCCTTCACGGGCAGCCCTCCAGAGAAGGGTGTGTCTCCCTTTCTGCGCAAAGCTGCTCCTTGTGCAGGGCTTGTTCCGGGAGTGACCGAAAAGAAGCCTGCAGTTGAAACCCAGCGGGGATGTCCTCGAGTCCCGGGGCAGAAGAGAGGAGAAGAGCAGGAGTGGGGGTGGGGCATGAGGTGGGGGGAGGGGGCTCACCGGGAAGGGGCTTGGTGCCCAGCAGCTGGGGTGGTTTCCAGCCAAGGAGCAGGAGAGGGCGCCCTTCAGAGGGGCAGCACCTCAAGGGGGGTCTGCCCAATCGGGAGACACTTCACTGGGGTGGGCTGGGCTGGGCGGGCTCCCTGGGGGAGGAGGTTGGGGGAGTTTGTCCACAGATGGCGAGGCCAAAGAGTGTGGAGGGATTTACCTGCTGTTTCAAGGCTCCTAGGCTGGTAGCAGGGAGTAGGTGACTCGTGCTGAGCATAAAAAATGTGCGATTGGCGTGTCGGAGGCTCACAGAGGGGGTCAGGGAAATTAGGAACCGCTGCAAAGTCCCCACTGCACTGAGGCCTCTCTGTAAGAACAGGGAAAGCGCTTCTCCTGTCCCGGCTTCGCTGTGGCTTCCTGGGGGTGCGGGCTCAGCAGCCCCCACCACCCAGACCTCGCAGCTGAGTGCTGCTGACAACAAGGAAGTCTGTGCGGGAGCCGGTGTGGTCTCCACCGCTGTGAGTGGAGAGACCACCCGGGGAGTCGGTGGTCCAGGAGCACACCGAGGCTGTGCACGCCCCCAGGGGAGGCCAGGCTGTGAGTTCTGTAGGAGAAGCCCTTTCTCTGTGTTCGTTGATGCTCCTCTTCCACGAAGATGCGAGGCCGCTGTCTACCTGCACGTAGCCCGCCGTGCTGATGAGGCCTCCGTCGGCTCTACTCGGGGGTCGGTGACCCCAGGGGTGTGCCTCAGAAGCTTTCTGTGACAGACATGATGGAAGTTCTAGAAGGTCATAGACCTGTAGTCTTCCACAAACCCTGTGAGGCAGAATTTTAGTTGATTAAAGTGAGCCCTCCTCCCGATGGCCTCCCACCTCACAGAGCGTCAAAATGTCATCTCCTCCACGTTTTCCTGGGCGCACTGTTTCTCACAGCCGGTGCACGAAATGGCCTGTCGTTTCCCTGCACCCCTGGGACCAGAAGGGCCGTGCCCCACAGGTGGCTCGCAAGGCAGGGACAAGAGAAGCGCTTTTATCTCGGGGCCGGGACATCACAGAACGCGGAGTCCGACCCAACCAGAGTGCCGGCATTAGCAGAGTATCTGCACAGATCTCAGTGCAGCGACTCGCTGCCACGTTGTGCAGCCTTTGGAACTCACTGTCAAAACTCTGCGCGGCCCAAGGACGGTGGCCCTGGGGCAGGAAGTGGGAAGATGAGACTGGTGTGCTGCAAAGGCCTGTGTGGGAAGGCCTGTGTGCACGGCGCATGCCTGCGGGGCAGGACTGCGCCTCTGTGGGGCGTCTCAGGCCCCCCCCCCACCGCGTGCACCTGGGCTGTGCTCTCGGCTGGTGCCCGCAGACCCACCGAGTGTCCTTTTTCTCATGACAGCAGCGGCGGGAGTGACGACACGGAGCTGGCCCAGGTGCTGCTGCGGGCGTTCGGGGACGAGGGGCTGCTCTGCGCCGGCAGAGATCCAGACCCGTAAGTGCCGCTGCCCTCGCGGGGCGCCGCCGTCTGCTTGTTCTCCCCCACCAAGTGACCCTCTGCGTGGGGGCGGGTTCATGCCGAGCAGGGCCTCCGGGCGCGGCCGCCCGAAGTGACGGTAGTGGGCTGTCTGGGGTCCCCTCCTGCCCTCCGTGCACATGGGGTCTGTGTCATTGCCATACACATTGGTCGGTGGTGACAGCGCTCAGGTTCTGAGATAAAACCCAGAGCTAGACTCCGAGTGCAGTCCGACACGAAACGTGTGTCAGCCGTCATTCCCCTTCAGGGAAAACTCGGGCACATGAGAAACTAGCTGTAGCTTTTTTTTTTTTTAACTGAAGGGACTCCAGTCGGTAAGTTCAGTTTGGGAGTGAGTTCCTCTGAGTATTTTTTCCTGGGATGAAAATGATCGTGCAGAGACGACCTTTTAATGAAAACTCCACGATGCATGTCTCCTTGACGGACTTTCCCTCTCGCTCTGCTTGGCCGTGCTTTGCGGGGCTCGTGGGTGCTGCGGGGCTGTCTGGGGGCTGGGCCGGAACAGGGGCCTGGCCTCAGGCCCGCCTGTGGGGGGCGCTGCGCAGCAGGGCAGCAAGGGAGACGTGGCGGCGTGGGAAGGGCAGCGGTGCGCGTCTCCAGGTGACGGACACCAGTGCCCGACCGCGGTGCAGTGTGGGGACGTCTCTCTGATCCACAGCACGAGTTCCGCCCTGTGGCCGTGTCGCTCCTGAGCTCCGACTGAACAGCGGCTGACGGTCTCGGGGAGGAAGAATTAACAGAAAATTAATTACGTTGTTTCCCTCTAGCGTCCTCTTGAAAAGCAAGTAATTCCTTGAGCTATGTAAGAGCTTCTCTGGTGTTGCTTTTCTCTCGCTTCGACTGAAGCGAGCGGGGTGAGGGCGCAGTGACGGTGGGAGACGGAAAGGGGGCCTCGACCCTGAGGGTATGTCCTGGCCCAGTGTGGCCGCAGAGATGGAGCGGCTGGCAGAAAAAGACGGGTCACCATCTGGTCTCCCGAGAGGAAAAGCTGTAGAGTGAATGCCGAGGACAGCAGGACACATCCCAAGTTCTGTTTGCGCAGCGGCTGTTTAACATCCGGGCTCTGCACGGGAGTGGACCACGGTCCCCGAGGGTGTGAGCTGGGCCCGAGGGCTGTTTCCACAACGCTGTCCGTGGTACAGCCCTTCTCCGCGCAGGAACTTCCTTGCCTTCTCGTTGACGCTGGTTATCCCGGCGTTGTGTCAGGGGAGGGACGAGCAGTCACCGCGCTCACTCGCTGCTGTGTTGCTGCGGAAGATGCTGGGGTTTGGGACCAGCGGCCTAGGGGCTCGCAGCGAGTCCCTGGGCCCCCAGCGAGGTCCCCAGGGGCCTGGCCCTCCCTTCCCCGCAGCAGAGCGCCATCCACCCCAGTGGGGACTCTTGTCTTGTCGGGGACACTGAGGTCGGTCGGCAGCCCCGCCGGCAAGGTGCACGTGGGAGCCGGGCGCTGCAGCAGGCAGGGTGCTGGGTTGGTGCTCACCCGCGGGGCCCACCCACGGCGGCTTTGTCACCCAAGTCTCCGCTCCTGTGTCCTCTCTGCAGGAAGGACCCTTCCTGTTGGCGCTCGGACCCGCCTTTCCGCCCAGACGCCCCGGCCTCCTGTGG
Organism: Tonatia bakeri; assembly: GCA_004024845.1. NCBI lineage: Eukaryota > Metazoa > Chordata > Mammalia > Chiroptera > Phyllostomidae > Tonatia > Tonatia bakeri. Next base: position 18,996 of record PVIA01005904.1, read on the forward strand.
CTGTCTGGTGGGTTACTGCAGCGGCGGGGCTGCTGTTAGAGGCTAGACCTCGAGGAGCGGCGATGCCGACTTTGCCTGCACTGTCAGCGCGGCGGGTGGGGTTCCAGTGCACATGGTTGGACGCGGGGGGAAGAGCTCCCCTGCTAGAGTGCTAGAGTGGGCGCCCAGACGGTGCAGGCGGTCTGCGGGCCTGCAGCCCCCGCCCCCACCCCCACCGGCCCCGACCTTCCCTCAGGGACGGGCAGGCTGGACTCGCCCTCGGGGGGGGGGGGTGGAACTTCGCAGCGTTTCAGGGCAGGCTGACAAGGCTCATGTCTCCTGACTGCCCCTGTGGGTCCCCAGAGCAGCAGCGAGAGCACTGAGGTGCCGCTTAGCTTTCTGACCCCTAGGGGGCGCAGGTGAGGGTGCCCCCTTGTCCCTCTGGCCGCTGGGCTGCCTGCCAGGGGAAGCCGGCTGGAGTCTGTCTGGAAGACGGACTGGGATGCACCTCAAGGGGCCTCCGAAGGCACCAGTCAGAGCCGCAGGCCCGTCCCGCCGTCAGCAGTCTGGGTGGCCACCCCGGCTGACAGAACGGGGGAAGTGTCACGTGCCCCGTGGTCATGGCTGTCCCTGCTGCACCGCCTTCCCCGCACCTTCCGAGAGTGGGGAGGGCACGGAGCCCACGTCCTGACAGGGGCAGCCCGGGGGCGTGGACCGGGCTGTGCTGGGCGCCGGTCTCACCCACTCCTGGGTGTTTAATCCACAGTCGGGGCTGGCTGGTGCCAGAGCGAGTCCCACGGTGGGGGGGGGGGCGTTCAGTTTCTCCTGGGGGCACTCGGGACAGCGCTTGCTCTGCGGGGCTCCCATGCTCACCGCCTCTGCCCAAGTCAGCCCCGCTGACGCTGATCGGTCCCCGGACGCAGGACCGCCCCGTGGAGAGTGCTTCCCTCTGAGTCCTTACAGTTCTGCCCGCATGTGCAGACAGCCAGGCACCTGAGGTCCCCAACGAGGTCCCCAGAGGGGTCCTGGGTGACTCCCAGAGGGAGGTGGCGCCCAGGGAAGTTTGAGACGTCAGGACGTGGTGTGCTTGGCCACATTTAATGTGCACCTGTGTTTTGGCCCAGACTTTCAGGAAAAAAATCATTTTAACTTTTTAATTATTTGTTCATACTGAGATACTTGTTTTTTGTATTGTAAGGGAATTTTAGCATTTATTTCTGAACATATGGATATCATTATTGCTTTCTAGAGTCACACTTCTAACACATAAGCATAAAAGAATTTATAACATTTATATGGGTACAGAATTATTACTACACATGTATAATATGCATCCTTTTTTTTTTCTCAAAAAATTTGGGCAAAAAAGTGTGCATTGTACACAGGAAAATGTGTGTATAAGAGGCCCCAGGTGACTTAGTAAATGTTGCATGCTGCGGAAAGTCACACTCAGGTAAGGCAGCGTCGGGAACCCTGCTTGTCGGCAGACCCTGACCGAGTCCCTCTCTGGTCTCCTTGGACACGACCGCAGGCCTGCCCGAATGCCAGCGCCGGCGTCCCCTCCCTGACCAGCCGTCTGGGCCACTCGCTGCTGAACCTCTCGGCCTCCCGCCTGGAGGAGTTTCTGCTGCTGCCCAGCGACAAGCCCCGGTGGGTGCCAGGCCGCGGTGCTGTGGAGAGCCTCTCGTGGCAAACGCCACGGTTTAGGCCTTAGAAGGCCTAGTCCGAATGGCAACGGCAAGGCTCAGGGAAATTCCAGTGAACGCCCCGGGGGAGGGAGACCCGGCCTTGACTGCCCAGGGCCTCGGGTGGCAGAGCACTGTCCCCCTTCAGGCGCCCCCGCCCAGAGTGGAGCGCTGACCCAGGTTGCTGTTCCAGGCTTGGTGGCTGGTCCTTTGGTGTGCAAGCCCAGGGTCCCGGCCCAGAGGCCCATGCGGCGGTGGCCACGCCAAGAAGCCTGGCCAAGGTAAGTCTACCGTTTCGTCCTGCTGCACCTGGTGCAGGCAGCGTGCAGGGGACCCGGCACCCAGACTCACCCACGGGCACGGGGGATGAATGACGTCCTGGGTTCTTCCTGTGAGAGGAGGGGCCACACGGGCACCTGCCCCAGGGAGAGAGAGTGGGTTTCCTTTTGACTGTGTGGCCGACGGCCACTGTGCACCTCACGGGCCTAAAGCCGGGGAGAAGGTGGCTCTCAGTGCCTCCCCAGCCAGTGACACCCCCAGCCAGGGCCACGCTGGAGGGACAGCACTGGCGAGGAGGGTCACGGCTCCACACGAGGACACGGAGACTCGGAGCTTGACTTGAGAGCAGCCTGCGTGCCCAGGCTGGTGTTTGAACCTGGGCCGGGGCTGTGGTTGGAGCGTGCCCAGTCAGCGGAAGAGACCTGTTCGCTCCCTCTGCGAGCACTGGAGCCTTTCCACCTGCACTCACCCGCCCTCCATGGGGACAGGGGCTGCGTCTCCGCTGCAGGCCGTGCCGGGCCCACAGGCCCCACCCCTCCGCACCCTCTTTCCTCTGTGCCCGCTCCGTCTTCCGTGTGGGTGGTTTCGCAGGGGCTCCTGCCGTTCTGATGTTGCTGGTCTGAGACCGTCCAAAGCTTCGGAGGCTTCTCTCCTAATCCGCACAGAATTTTTACAAGCTTGTCTGTGCCAAACTGCCCACATGTGGAAAAACAAGATCTCGAAGAGCTCGATGCCCCAGAGGACAGCAGTTTGCAGGTTCCCACTCGCACTCAGTGTGGAAGAGGGATGGAGGAAGACTGGGTGCGGTGCCCACTCCTTCTGGGACTCAGGACAAGAGGCCTTTCAAGGGGGCGCCGACCCAGGTGCCAGAGAGACCGACAGGGCTGGCTTAAGGCACCCCACGCCTTTTAGTGGAGAGGTCACGTGCCCCGGGTGTGGCCGCCCACGACGACCTGCCCGGTCAGAATGTGTGACTGGGTTCCCGTGAGGTCACTTTAGTCACACTGACTCCGGCGCCCGTTTCCCATCCCAGGGGCCGTCTGGCACGCACTTTGCTGGGTGCAGGAATGCACGGAGACTGGAGTGGCTGGTGGCTGGGCTTCCCCTCCCGGAGCGCAGGAGCCAGGCCGTGAGTCCTGGCGGGGGTGTGGCGGCACACTGGGGCGCCCCCTGCTGCTCACCACTGACCAGCCTTGTTCTTGAACTTTGGGGTTCGTTCACGAGACGTTGTGCCCCCTCGTCGTCTTTCTGAAGATACACCAGGAAGTTTTTGGAGGAGTGGACTCAACGTGAATTAAATTTTTTGTGTCATAGAAGGTCGTTCGTGGGACTTCTCTGCAGTGTTTCACTCACACCCTGCATGTTTATCTTGTTTGATTGAAGTGCTGGCTTGATTCTATCCTCTTTGGATAAAAGGTCACGCCCTCTCCTGCCTGGCTCACGGCGGGCATTCTGTTCTCAAAGAGTCTCATGAAGTTGAACGCCCACCCAGGGATTTTCCTTACAGCTACTCAGCTGCTTTTCTGTGAGGGTGTCTCTGGTGGTCCCCGACGGGAAGGGCCGGCGCTGGGGCATCACGCTGTGCACAGGCGCCCGGGGGGCGTCCTGCTGCAGATGATGACGCTGTCCACGGCTCCCGACACCTGATCCCGAGAAAGAGGGAGAACACCCCTTTTCTGAACTTGGCTGAACCTTAAACGTGAACTTGAAGATCATCGTAAACACTATGCTGCCAACCTGGAGAATTTGTAGGGTTCCTCCTGAGTGAAGGCCAGTTCACAGGAGCGCTGAAGTGAAGTTCAGGAGCGTTTCTGACTCTGCTCCTCGAAACTGCATTGCCAGTCGGTTGCCCTTTGCCAAGTGCACGCTGACTGGCGGGCCGCCACAGGCCCTCCGTCCCACCGCCAGCACGTGCTCACTCAGCTGGCGGCTCTGCGGGGTCGGCCTGGCCCTGGTCTCTGCTGCCCTCAGACCCTCTGCCATCCCCCCCACGGCCGTGGGTGCGGAGGGATCTGGAAATGTGCTGTGGGCGCTGCTCACGCGCTTTCTGCCTGTGCAGGGCTGCGCTCCGTCCGGGCTGGTCGCCCCTCACGGGAGGTGCAGTGGGTTCTGGGATCTGGTCCGAGCGCTGCCCACACAGTGGCGACCTCTGCCAGGCCTGCGGGGGCTGCTCTGTCCTGCACGGGCCGTCCGAGGGCCGAGCGTCTGTCGATGGGATTACGACCAGACTTTGCCAGTTGATTCATTAACGTATTCAAGACACTCATCAGCCTTCCACGCTGAGAATATTTTAAAAAATTCTCCTTAAAACGGTATTATTTTGAAATACGATGTTGATGGTTCATGGTCCTCTTTATACAACTTACCGTCCCGCTTCCCAGGACCTGTCTGTCTCCCATCTCCTCCTCCGCCCCCTCCTCTCTGGCTGCCGGTGACCTTACCCCCTCTCAGCCCGTGTTCAGTTCCGTTTCGTTTGAGAAGCGCTGTCCCACACCCAGTCATTAATTTGGGAGTGATTGCTCTCTCTATCGCTTCCCCCACCCTCACTGTGCAGGTCAAGCCTGGTTACTCACCGGCCGAGAGAGAAAGCAGCGGTGGGCTGGGTCCCCTTCGCTGTGGGGTGTGAACGCAGAGAACATCCAGCTCGTTCTGGGAGCACCAGTCTGTCTTTTGCTGTAAATCACACACCGAGACGCGCAGCAAGTCAGCGGCTGGGTTGATGTTCCCCGTGGGCCCGGCCTCAGGTGCAGCCGCAGTGCACTGGCCCCAGGCCCCACGTCTGCGAGGGCGGGAGGGCTCAGTGCGGCCCCTCTCTTCCAGGTGTGGTACAACCAGAAGGGCTTCCACTCCCTGCCCTCCTCCCTGAACCAACTCAGCAACCTGCTCCTGTGGAGGCTCCTGCCCCCCGCCCAGGATTGGAGGCGATACGGTGAGGCCCCCGTGTGCCCAAGCACCGCTGCTTTTGGAGGCCGTGTTCTCAAAGCAGAGAGGGGAGGCTCCTGGGGCAGCAACGCAGGCCCGTGTGTGTGGTCTGTGTCGGCCCCGTCTGTGTCCTGAAACGGCCGCCCAAACGGCAGCTCATCTGTGTGGGAAGGGGGTGGGTGGCCTGAGAGACCCCCGCCCCCCGAGGTGCCCGGGTTGCACCGGAGCCAGCGAGTGTCCCATGCAGTGTGTGTCCGTGATGGGTGCGGCCGCCCTCGAGCATTGGGAGGGTGAGTGCCGTGGTCGGCTCGGTGGGGGCGGCTGGGCGAGGAGGATGCGCCCGGCCCGGCGGCAGTCAGCGCGTCGGTCACGGCTCGTGCTCAGTCCCATGTGGTGGCGAGGACGGACGTGAGCACCTTGCAGACGGCGTCTCTGCTCTCGGGGCTCGCGTGTCTGGAAGTCCTGGCCCCCAGGGGCGTGCAGTGGATGTGTGCGTGTCTGGCGGAGGCAGGCTTGCGTGTCCTCCCGTGGCCCTGAGGCCCCGCGGCGCCTCGGAGAGCTAGACTGCCCCGGATGGGCTCTGCGGACACTGGCTGGCTTCGTGGGAGGAGCGTTCTCCGGAAGAGACGGGTGGAGAACCTGCCTTCTCGAGGGGCCCAGGACCAAAGCACAGATGCACCGCCTCTCCGAGGACACGTGCACAGCGTCTGGCGACCACAGGAGGTGCTGCTGGGACAAGACGCATCACCACGGAGTGGACTTGGCCCGTTCCCACGTGGTTGCGGCCAGTTCCCTGGAAGAGCAGCCAGAACACGACTACGAGAATGACCACACAGCGAAAGACAACGTTGGTGTTTTCAAGGGTGCGTTTCGAAGCGTTTCTGAAGACCTTCAGAGGGACGTGAGGGAGAGATGTGAGTGGGCCCCTAGGCTCATGTGGGTGCTGACGCCCAGCCTTTGTTGGCCGAGCCTGGAGCCCCGCCCACGGCTGCTGCCACCTATGCGTGTCCTGTGTGCACACAGCCCGGGGAGGCAGCGCCCAGCAGCAGGCGTCAGCTCCGCAGGGGCGCGGCTTTCCCAGCGAGGGCGTCAGAGCTACGGACTCGGAGGACTACGGGTTAGCTGGGGTCCAGAAAGTTGGGGCCTGAGTCTCTCTCCACCACCCATCACGTTTGGCCTGAAGAAGCCACTAGTCTTCGTTCAGCCACCGAGCCCCCCTGCCCCGTGCCCCTCCCCGGGCCGGCGCATCCTCTGTGCTGTTCTCCACTCCAGGGGGGCTGCTGGGCAGAGTTCCTGACCCCTGAGAGGGATCGTGCCCGCAGCCCCAGTTGGTGGGAGGAGCCTGGTTTCCAGAGTCTTGCTATTTTGAGGAGCAAGCGGCTGCGGGCCGCAGGCGGGAGAGCGTGTGCCTGTGCAGGTGCGAGTCCTCCTACCTGCCGCCTCTCCGCCAGCCTGGGGACACACGGGCGGTGGGGACACATGGGGCTGCCTGCCACCTGGGTCGTCTTCGTTCTCTCTCTCGAGCCACTTCCATCTCTGGGAAATGGGCTCACGTGTCCCTTGTTTAAGGACCTCAGAGTCCCACCCGCTTGGCAAAACACAAACAAAATCTCAGCACCAACATGGAGAAGTGTTTGCTTGATTTTGAAATACACTTAATCCTACCAAACTGCTGCTGCCAAGTACCTGGTTCTAGATGCATCTGAGGCAGCTGCAGCCAGACGCAGCATTCCAATAATCCAGAGCTCACTGGTGTTTGTGAACCCAGAGCTGCCTGGGCTTCCCAGGCGCACACAGCACCCCGACCTTCGTGGGGGTCAGGGACAGCTCTGCCCCCACCAGCCCCGCGCTGGGTCTGCACTGGGACGGGGTCCGTGTGCATCGCTGCACTGGGTCCATCTGGAAGCCCCCTGCTCTCTTCCCGTCCTGATCCCAAAACCCTTGTTTGTGCCTTGGTCCACGAGTGTCACCCTGGGACTGGGCTGCACCCACGAGGGTGGGGCTGCAGGGAGAGCCTGCATGTCTGTCCCATCCCGTCAGCACCTAGCACAGGCGGGCAGTGAGGTGGGGCTGGTGGAGTGACCGCTCCATCCTGGGAAGGAGGAGGGCCAGCTGGCTGTCTGGCACTCAGTGAGACTGCCGACGTCTGGTGGTGTCTGGGCCCCTCCCCCAGATCCGGAACAGAGTCTGCATGTGCGTGACCTGCCCTGTGAGGCAGGCTCTCCGCTCGCAGTCTGGTGCGGCCGGGACATGTGTCAGATCAGGAGGACCAGCAGATGGAGATGCGGGGCCGGGCATGGGGGTGGGGCAGACTCCCGTCCCCTTCTCGTGGGAGTGGGATGCTGCTGGCACGTGGGGGCCTCTGCCCGCTGGCCCTGTCTCCGCCAGGGAGCCCACTTGGCATGCTGCTGTTCCGCCCCACGCCACCCTCCCTCTGCGCACTGACCAGCGGGCTCCCGCCCGCCCGTCTCACGGCACGAGAACTAGTGACTGAAAGTCTGCGACACTCTGCCCAGTGCATTTTTGCCGGTTTGATGGAAATATGTGTGGTTTTGGTGGGTTTCAAAGAGAGTGATGACAGCAGTGACTCCCCACCCTTTTAGCTCCAGAGCGACTTTTTAAAGTGTCAGGTGCCTGTATCTGTGTGAGGGTTTTTGGTCCCACGAACTGACCGATGGGGCTCGCCTGGTTGCCAGCCATGACTGGTAACACGTAGCTCTGTTACACGATGCACTTGTCTGTGCTGCAGACTGGGCACCGCGCTGGAAGGCCACCGCTGTCATTTTACTGCTTGGCCGTCTCAGGGAGGAGCCGGCCCTGCCCCCGACTGAATGCTCGGGTGTGGCACGTTGCGGGAGCTCTTGAAGTGCACGGGCTGACAGTCACCACCCGAGGCTACAGGCGTGTGTCTGAGGGTCAGACGGTCGAACGTGGTCCCGTGTCAGCACGGGGCCGTGGCAATGCATGCCGGCACGTGCTGGTTGTGGGAGTGTCCCGCTCCCGGACACCAGCGCAGTCCCGGGCAAAGCGAGCAGGAGAGTCCCCTGGGCGCAGGGGGCAGTGTGGCGTGGTGGGGGCTGCCCGCTGACCACACGGGGGAGGCGTGCAGGCCACCTCCTGGTTTGTCTTCCACAGGAATAACACTGTACAGTCACCCATATGGAGGGGCCCTGCTGAACGAGGACAGGATGTGAGTTGAAGGCGGGGGGGGGTGGTGGTGGTGGTGGGCAGCCCGCTGTGGATCGAGGTCTCTGGGTTACTCAGGGGGTTGGTGTTGCCTCTGCACTCGCCCTGAGTGGTGCCGGCATGTGGGGTCAGTGGTGCCAGCCAGCTGTGTTCACCGAGTGCGGGGACTGCGACCTTCAGGGAGGCGGTGTGCTGCTGAGGTGGAACCAGTGGGCATGACACACAGTTGTGTCTCCGCATGGAGAATGCTCTGAGGGTGTGATGTCCCTGATGTCGGTAATGGGCCAGTGATGTGTGGAGCCATAGCTAACGCTGGCCCCTCGCCCCTGGTGGGGCTGCTGTGGGGCTGGGCTGGGCACCCAACCTGGGCAAGGGCCATGCCCCTGCAGGTGCACCCTGGGCGTCTTTCCCTGTGAGTGGGGGCTGGGCACAGCAGCCGAGAGGAGACGTGGACACAGGGAGGCCTGGGAATGCCCCTCAGCTCTGCACTCCTCAGCTCTGTCCCCTGCCCATGGGGACCAGTAATCCATGTCGCCTGGGTCACCCAGGGGATTCAGGGTGTGGTCCCCGCCCCCAGTCAGCCAGTCCACCCACTGGCTGGTCACCGGCTATCCCCAACAGGAAGGGGTTGAGCCCTGTCTCTGGCTAATAGCTGTCGTGCTTGCCCACAGCCTGGAGAGTGTCCGCCAGTGCGGGGTGGCCCTCTGCATTGCGCTGGGCTTCTCCATCCTGACGGCCTCGAGGGGGAGCGCCGTGGTCAGGGACCGGGTGACTGGAGCCAAGAGGCTGCAGCACATCAGCGGCCTGGGCCACGGGACCTACTGGTTCACCAACTTCCTGTACGACATGGTAGGACTGGGGGCACTGTCCTGCAGGGGTACCCTGCGGCGGTGGCCTGTTAAAGTGTGTGTGTGGTGGGTGTGCACATGTGCGCTAGTTTGTGTGTATTCATGTGTGTCTAGTGCGCACACACGTGGTATGTGCACACGTGTGGCATGTGACACGCACAGGTGTGTGGTGTGTATGTACACACACATGTGTATGTGTGGCACGTGCACGTGTGGTGCGCACACACACATGTCAGTTTGCATGTGTTTGTGCATGTGGTGTGTGCACCTGTGTGGTGTGTGGATGACGTTCCAGGGCTGAGCCCCCTGCTATAAAACTCACCATGTGCAGAACAAGCACGCTTACCCAGAAGCCGGCCCTGCCCCCGAGGTCACAGGACCCCTCTCCTTCTCCCTCCCTCAGCTCTTCTACGCGGCTTCCGTCGGCCTGTGTGTCCCCGTCATCCTGGCCTTCGGGCTGCCAGCCTTCACCTTCCGCCAGAACCTGGCCGCCACGGCCCTCCTGCTGCTGCTGTTCGGGTGCGTGAGGAGCCGCGCAGCCATGTGGTTAGGGCTCGTTTTCGGAGACAGAAAGCCCCAGGTGGCTCTGAGCCTGCCGGGGCTGCGTGCTCTCTGCTCCTTTCCAGCAATCACATTGCCTCTGCGAGTTGCCAGGCGAACAAGCGGGGCCGGGGAGCTGCATGCCCCGTGGGGGGGGCAGGCGCGGGTGCCGACGGCCGACAGACTCCTGCCCTCGGAAGCGACTCTGGGCTGTCGCACTCGGACGTAGGTCAGGGGCCCAGTGCGGCTCCAGGGAGCTCCTGGGTGGCCGCTGTGGGGTTCCCTGGCCCCGGGTCTGGTGCAAGTTCCCCCTCCTGCGGGGTTAGTCATTTGGAGACGTTCTGTCTGACATTGACCTCCTTTTGTCTCAGAGAAAACACAAAAGCAGAGAAGCCGTTTCTCGTGTTTCTCCGTCGTAGGCACTAATTTGGGTCACTGCCAGTGTCCCGAGTCGGCTTCTCCCGAGAGCTGTATGCACCGCGTTGTGTGGGAGATTTGCTTGTATCGTGAACAGAATTAATGTACCAATCTGTCATAATCTAAGGCTTTTTTTAAGCAAAGCTGTCCACTTTTGTCTAAGCCACAGGTGAAAAATAAAAAGAGTTTTACACAAACCACAGTTATGCCAGTGGCCCAGGCTTACTCGAAATGGGACAGAGTTTAGGTGAACAGGCACCACCAGTCACCACTGGGTGACTTAATGCGGCGGCGGGTGGGTAGGTGGGTGGAGAGGGAGGACAAGACCGACAAACCGTTTTTGGGAATATGGACGCAGCCCCTCTGCCACTCCGTGGCCTTGGGAACGCAAGAGGGTTGGGGGTGCGTGGAGGCCCAGGGCGCGATGCCTGACGGAGTGGGCTCCAGCGGAAGTGGCCCCCGAGTCTGTCCTTGTACCTGGTGTGCCCATGGAGCTCCAGCTTCCCGTGCACTGGGTGCTCGGTCCTCACCGCCACCAACAGGCATTGCTCCTGCTTTCCCGGCGGCGGGCCCTTCCAGTAGGACTCCGTGGCCTTTCTCGGGGTGGCGGGGGTGCAAGTCCAGGCCCACAGGCTGCCAGACTTGGACCTGCTCCGTGCTGTCGGGCCCTCTGCAGCCCCAGCAGACCGCCCACCGTGTGAGGAGGCCTGGCTAGGCCAGGGAAAGTGCACCCCTCGTTCCACTGTCAGAGAAAGGACTGGAGAATGAACAGGCGCTCTCCCTGGGCCCCGCAGGTACGCCACCCTCCCGTGGATGTACCTGGCATCCAGGGTCTTCCCCAGTGCGGACGTGGCCTTCATCTCCTACGTCTCGCTGAACTTTGTCTTCGGCCTCTGCACCCTGCTGATGACCACCATGCCACGGCTGCTGGCCATCGTCTCCGGGGCCCAGGTCCGTGAGCTCCGTGGGCCCCAGGCCTGCACCGGGACAGGAGGCTGGCCTGAGCCGGCCCGCTGCTTTTCCCGCCAGAACTGAGTGCACGGGAGCCGGTACCCGCGCCTGCAGCCCCCAGGGAGGGAGAGTGGCCCCAGCGCCCTCCTGAGGGTGTGACCTGGCCAGTGGCGGCCATGTGTGTGTGTCTCCATCAGGGAGGCTGCCCCGGCGCTGTGGAGCTGGGCAGTCCCTGCGGCTTGCTGCCCACCTGGGACTCGGGGCCGACACGGGGCTGACACGGAGAACTGGACGCCGTGATGGGCTCATGACTTCCCTTCTTCTGTCCCCGTGCAGAATTTACAGGACATCTCTGACGCGCTCAGGCGGGCCTTCACGCTGTTCCCGCAGTTCTGCCTGGGCCAGGGGCTGGTGGATCTCTGCTACAACCAGATCAAGCACGACCTGGCGCGTGGCTTCGGCGTCGACTCCTACGCCAGCCCCTTCGCCATGAGCTTCCTGGGCTGGATCTTCGTGCAGCTGGCCTGCCAGGGCTCGGTCCTGTTGCTGCTGAGGCTGCTGCTGCACGGGGACCTCCTGCAGTGGTCCAGGTGTGTGCTGCGGCCACCTGCATCGGAGGGCGAGATGTCCCCTGCAGCCTGCAGCCTGCAGCCTGCGGGCGGGTGCACTCGGCGTTATGTGCAGCCCTTGGGAGCGGCACTGGGTTCCTCTCACTGGGGCGGCGTGAGTCATGGGCTCGAGGGAGGCTGGCATCAGCCACCCGGGCCCACCCTGTGGGGGAGCACGTGGCTGTCTCATGGTCTCAGGGAGCATTTTTGCTGTGGTCGCACTGGGCCCATACATGGCTGCAGTGCCTCTGGTGCCTGCGGGTGGTAGCAGTACGCACCTCAGGGGTGAGTCGGGCTCACTCCCAGGAGCAGGGAGGTCCAGGAGGAATTTAGGGCTGATGTCCACAGGCCCTCCACCAGCTCCTGTCACCGTGCACGCCATGTCTTCTCTTTGTTGGGAGGGGGGTCGGGTGCATCAGGGTCGGGTGCATCGGGGTCGGGGGGCAGCATCTGTAGGCCACAGCAGGTACGAGCCCATGCCAGCCTGGAGTGCAGTCCACCCACGTGGGGTGTATGCGTGTGTAGGCCCACACATCCCTGCCACGTGCATAGGTTCCGCGTGGCTTTGCCAGGGCATCCGAGTGTTCGTTGCCCACTAGCGCACTGCAGTGGGCAAGGAAGGAGTATGTGGCTGCGTCCCCTCACTCCATGGCCACTCGACCTGTGTTCCTGGCCTCATTCTTGCCCAGCGAGGTCCCGTGGGAGCAGGTTCTTACCGGGACCACGTCCTGGGGACCTAGCTGAGGTGGCGCAGACACGGAACCCTCGAGGGAGGGCCCCCTCCATCACTTCCCGGCACATTTGCTGTGGTGCTGGGCCCCCAGGGCCCTCAGAGGCTCCTCGGTCCATGGATGGGCGGCTGCCAGAGAAAAGGGGACGGGGAGGAGGCACGTGCCTTCTTGCTTAGTTAAAAATAGTTCAAGACACAAGAAGTGGCCAGATTAGTACGGACTCCCTATGGACCCCTCACCCAGCGTCTCCCAGAGACCAGAGACAGCGTGACGATGGGTCCAGAACCTGGGTGTTGATGCTGGCACGGTGCCCCTGCGCCGCCCTTCACGCAGCCCGGCGCATGCCACGGTTGTGACGTGTGGGTGCTTCTGCCCGAGACTCACTCACTGACAGGTCTGTTTGCTGGAATCACTCAGAAGGTGCGATTCCTCATGTTGTTTGTGTGGTGAGCCCTTTCTTCATCGAGCGCGTGTCCAGTGTGGTCTCATTCTTCTCACAGTTGAAGGCAGGACGGGACTCCGGATGGCCAGGAGGACAGGGGCATGGCGCTGGCCCTGCAGTGTCTGCAGACTCCGCCCCTGCCTGGCCTCTGACCCTGCCTGCTGTCTGGAGGCCCCCAACCCCATCCCCCGGGCTCGAACTGACCCCGTCCCTCCTCCCAGGAGCCGCGGTGCCAGCGTCCAAGGCACAGTCATGCCCTGCGAGGACGTGGACGTGGAGAAAGAGCAGATGCGGGTGCTGAAGGGCGGGACCAGCGGGGACCTGCTGGTGCTGTGCAACCTCAGCAAGAGCTACCGGGGCCTCTCTGGGCGGCGCACAGCTGTGCACGACGTGAGCCTGGGCCTGCGGCGCGGAGAGGTGAGAGTGTCCCGCACTGCCCTCCCGCCGCAGGCCCACGTGGCTGTCCTTGTTATCCGCTCAGGCCCCCTCCGGGCCTCGGCAGTCACCGCCTTCGCATTCCAGCGGTGTCTGCATGGCTCACGGCAGCTGACCCCAGGGGCCAGCATGTCGGCTCCCTCCCCGTGGACGCCGGGCTGATGGCGGGACAGGCTGACTCTGCTCTGTGATGCCACACGGTGCGTCCTGTGACGGAGGAGTCGTAGTTACTGTTTGGGCTGTGAGGTCGCTTTTTATCGAGGGGAGGTCTTCTGTGACTCCGGTTGGTTCAGGAAACCTCTGCAGACTTGGGCCTGCGCGCCTTCTCGTGATGGCCTCCCCTGGGAGGGGGGCGCGCACCCCGCAAGGCCGTCACTCAGGTGCTCTCTCCATGGATGTGGCCGTGACTCCACGGGAGATGTTGAGTCAGAGCCGGCAGAAGCTGCGTCAGCCATCCCTGATTTGTGTTCAATGGTGTAAAGAGCGGTCGGCTCGGGAAATGATTGCCTGTGGCTAACCGTGGAACGGGAGGGAGCACCTGTGTCCCCGCTGGTCCCCGCTGGTCCTGACTGGTCAGGGTGGTCCACGCAGCTGCCCGGCCGGCGCCCACCTTGTGTGGGGGCGGGTGCAGGTGTCCTGGAGGTGGGGGCTTGGAGGTACGGGGTGGCCAAGTCCGTCGGGTGGGCGCTGCTCTGGCCAGTGGGTGGATAGGACAATGTGTTCCTGTGGGTTACTGTGGGTCTCGTTTACTTCTCGGCCCCCAGGCGAGCCCTGCACCCTCCTCCGCTGCGTTGTTGAGTCATTTGCGCCTTAGGCCATCGCTGCCCCAGCGGGGGTGTGGAGCTGCGGGGTGACCGGAGACTCCGAGGGAGGTGCCCCTGGGCGTCCCGGGTGGAGCCCGGGTGATGTTGATGAGTGGGTTCCATTCTCCAGGCGCTTGAGGACCATCGCTGTGCAGCTGCTTAGGGGTCCAGGCCCGTATAGAGACATGGCCGGGAGGGGCCCTGTCCCCGCCAGGGGCTGGTGATGGCCCAGTGTCCCACGGGGCACCGGGCACTTGGTGCTGCCTCAGAGTCTCGGGTCGGGGAGGGCAGGTGCGAGGGGTGGGAGCCTCTGGTGAAGTCATGTAAATCCGGGTCTGAGCCTCGAAGGACAGACAGGTAGGTGGGCGGCTCAGGCATGCTGAGCCTGCAGAGACACGTGGGACGGGATGGGCCTGGGGCATGGTGGGCCCGGGTGTCAGATGACAGAGACCCAGTCTAGGGGAAAGCGTGGCTGTTGGAGTATCTGGGAGTTCCGGGTGGCCGCCATCACCTAGAGGGATGAGATCGTCCCGGGACCACCAGCAGGCGACACAAGATCCTCCACAGTTTCTTGAGACCCAGGGAGCCTGGGGCAGCTGAAGTCACAGACTGGCTGCCAGCCACCAGGACACAGATGCCTGGCAGGAGAAGGGCCAAGCCAGCCCCGCTGAGCCCCAGCACAGGCCCTCCAGCTGGGAGTGTGTGCCTGCTGGGACCAGGTCGAGACCGACTGGGTCTAGGAGAGGGGACGGGGGTGGTTCCCGCACGGGACACAGGTCAGGGCTGGGCCAGCTGTGCTGACCGATGGGCGCGTCAGGGTGCAGAGCGAGCACCGTCCCATGACCCCGGGTCAGCCCCAGGCTGGGGTTGCACTGCGGGGGTGCAGGCCTGGGACCCTCACAGAGAGCGCTTCCAGACGGGCAGGGCGGCCAGGGCAACACTGCCTGTGGGGCGCGGCCCTCAGAGCCCCGGTCACTGGGGTGCGTGCTGGGAGCTGCTCGGTGGCCACATGGGGCGGGAGTATGTGGGCTCGTCTCAGCGGCCCTCACGCGCCCCTCCTGAGCTCTGCACACGCGAGTGCATGCGTGTGTCGGGCACTGCCGGCACTGGGTCCCGTCCAGATGCCACGAGTGTTTCAGACGTGCTCTGGAGTCCATAGGCTGCCAAGTATGAACGTCTGAGGTTAAGAGTCTGCGGATCTCACAACTGCCCAGGGCCGGCGGACAGTAGGGGCTGCTCCTGGTGCAGTCCGACCTCACCACTAACCCGTTTCCTCCGCCCAGTGCTTCGGGCTCCTGGGGATGAACGGAGCTGGGAAGACCACCACCTTCAAGATGCTGAGTGGGGACGTCACCCCGACCTCGGGACACGCCGTCGTCAGGACGCCCGCCGGGTGAGCCGCCTTTCTCTGTCTTCTGCCCATGGAGCTCCTTCGCAGTGGAGCCCAGGCCCCCGTGGGCCCCCGCAGGACTGGCGTCTGAGGACGCTGTCTCCTCCCGGTGCGCCCACGCTGAGCGCCCCGAGTGTGGGTGGACGGGCTCGGCATCCTGGCTGGGGCTCAGGGCCCTGCGGTGCGGCTGCGTTCTGGCTGCCCCATCTCACTCCTCGAGTGCTTCGGCGCGGATGGTCCCTGCGCCCAGTCTGCCCATGCTTCTCCTCTCCTTGGAGCCGAGGGCCCGTGTTGACCCCTTTCTGCTGCAGCCACTCCAGAGACTTGCTGGTGGGCGTCCGACGTCCGCTGCCGGGCACCTGTCAAGAGAACCGTGCCCTTGCTGCCCTCCCTCCAGGGGCCGTTGTAGGAGCGGGCGCCACATTCTCGGCGCCGTCCAGCTCCTCCTCCCTCCGCGGGGGCTGCAGAGTCCCTCCCACAGCGACTGCGGAGGACTTTGCTCCGGAGGTTTGCATGTAGGGTCAGTGCAGTAGGTGACAGAAGCTGTTTGGGTGATCACAGTCACCTGCTCGTTGGCCAGTTCTTCGCACCCGCGACCCTTGGGTGTCCCTGTGGTGTGCAGGCCGAGGATGACCTTTTCTCTGGGATCCTGAGGTTCAGTGACCACCGTTGTCTCCTCCTCGCCTGATTTCAGTGTGCATTCGTGTCTGCACGTGTGTCTAGTTGTGTCTGTCACCTCCACGTGTGGGTGAGGGGTGGTGACCCAGCGCGGTGCCGGGAGAGAGTTGTGCATTTAAACACCGGACGGGGACGTGAGGGCGGCCTGCGCGCCCCACGAGCTGAGTGTTCCGCGGCTGTCTTCCGGAGCAGCCGCCCAGGCGTCCTTGTGGGTGAGCCTGGCGGGCATTCAGCTCCGCCGTCCTGCCGATCTGCACTTTCGATCCCCTGTTGGACTTGGCTGCTCTCCCAGGGCCACTCGAGGTGCAGTTTCATTCTGCCCCTGGCTGGCGGGCTTGCTGTCCTCTGTTCCACAGACCGGCCGGCCGCTGGCTGCACATCCTGTGAGGGCTCTTGGCACGGTCCGCCGGGAAGCCAGCGCCGGCCCCGAGCGTGCTGAGCACTGTCTTCTGCTGGCACCTTTGTTGTAACTTCACTGTGGGAGAGTCTGTGCCTGCAAGTTCTTGCTTCTGATTAAGGCAATTTGTCCTTTTTCCTTTGTTCTTCTTGGGTTTTGAATCTTAAATTCTCTTTGAGTCATAAAGATGTTTTCCATCTTTAAAAAAACTGTTTTTTTTACATTCATGTGTTTATATGTGTTTATATTTGGATAAATGATATAGTAGAAATACAATTTTAATTTCATTTTTTTATATCCAGAATTCCAATTTGCTTAATGCCATGTTCTGATTGATTGATGAGAGAGGGAAAAAAAAAACCATGCGATTCCTTGTCCCACTTACTTGCGTGTTCATCGCCATCCCTGTGCAGGCCCCGCCTGGGGACTGAGCCCGCAGCTGTGGTGTGGGGGGGGGCAATGTTCTGGCCCACTGAGCCTGGAGCCAGCCCCTGGTGCCGCTGCGGCCACAGTGCCTCCCCTCCGTCCGCTGGAAGCACTTCCTCCGCTCTGCCCAGTTCTCGAGGGGCTGGCCCGCCCTGGGGCTGGCCTGGCTGTCCGTCTCCCAGGTCTTCATTTGCGGGGTTGCTGGGATGACTCTGGGACCTTTACAGTTTTAGAGAAACCTTATCAACCTCTCTAAAATTTTGGTTGGAATAGTATCAAATTTGTATTGCAGCCGGAAGGGGTTTATGTCTCGATGGGACTGCGTCTTCCTTATTTTTATGGCGGTGGTGATGGAGTCACGTGTCCGGGTCACTGGAGAAGCGCCACCCACCCGCGTCCAGCGGCCTCTTCTCTGCCCTTGCATGCCGCTTTCAGGTCGCACACCAGGCGACTCTGTCTTCGTCAGGAGGCCGCTCCTCTCCTGACTGCTCCCTTGCGACATCTTCTCGTGGGACGCTCTCGTGGCCTGGGAATGAGCTCACTGGCCTCAGAGCGAGCTCGTCCACGAGTGTCAGCGTTCCCTGGCTCTATGTCCCTTCTGCCCTCAGAGGCAGAGCTCCAGGCACGCCTCTGGCCCCTGCAGGGCGGTGGGCCCCGCGGGCGCCGGACAGCACATAGCGAGCGGCTTGGACTTGGCCCCGTCCGTCCCTTCTTGAGTGCTTAGGTCCCCACCATGGAGCAGGGGCTGGAGCCCCCGCCGCCCCGGTCCCTGACGCGTGGCAGTGGTGTGGGATGGGGGTTTCTCTTCCCGATGCTGGTCACCTGGCAGTGAGTGAAGCGGACGACAGTCTGCTCCTCGCTTCCGGAGACAGAGGAGGAAGCAGGAAGCGTTGGGTCCACAGTGACTATTGGAAATGCAGTTGATTTTCATGCCCCATTTACAGGGTGGTTTGTAGAGAGCTGCCATTTTTAACACCGTCTTCTCCTTTGCAAGCCTTGTTTATTTCTCACTTTCTGAGACAAATCTAATTCTAAAAGGTGTTCTAAGCAGCCCTCATGTGCTGTCTCGAACACAGCGCTCTTCTCAGGAATTAGTGAGACGCTTCCCTCCTGTCTCCCTCAGCGAGGCCCTGCCCCACCCCTCTTTGCTCTCCCCAAAACTACCGACACCCCGAGGAGGGCAGTGCGCCCCCCTTCCTGGTCGGGAAGTCACATCCAGGGTGTGGGGTGTCTCGGGGGCGTGTCCTTCTGCAGCTCCACCGGAAGGTCTTTCAGGACAGCCTTACGTTTGCCGAGTTCGAGTTCACACGTCGGGACCTGGGCTCTGGCTCTTTCTCTTTCCCCGTGTTTGCGTCGTAAGTCTGATGTTTCTGACCGTTGATCTGTCCTCACCTTTCTGCGGTGAACTTGACTTTGTCATGGGTTTAAATCTTCCTTTTTTGCTAAATTTCATGCAGTACTTTAAATTTATGATTTATAAGAAAAATTAGTTTATTGTTGATTTCTCTGATTTCCAATCCTTACTATTAAATTATTCTTATTTTTTATTATTGTTGTATTTTGACAGTTAAAAATTTTTTACTACTTTTCTCGGAGTCATAACTGTGGTTACCATAGATTTGTATTTTCGCTCTATTCCTGTACAAGTGTGCCGCTGAGTTTTTTTTTGTACAGATTTATCTTTATACTTGAGAAACTTTGACTATTTTACTTTAAAGGGAATGAGAGATTGAATTTCTTCCGCAATTCAAGTCTCTCAGCTTCCAAATTCATTAAATTTTGGCGTTCTCACCAACCTCCCTGCCATGCTGTTTCAGTTTTGTTGATTTTTGACTTCTCGATTTGAATGTCTTTTAAAGTAAAAAAAAAAGATCAATTCCTTACACTTATAAATATGCTTCTTGTGTAAGTATATTTATAAATATGCAGCTTTACCTTGACCCTGGAATTCAGTAAGTGACGTGACAGCTGTCACATTCTCTAAATGACATGTATGTTTGACTTAGTCTTTCAAAAATTCACATGTACGAGTACTTGTAGATACTCAGAATCTCGTGTTCCTTGCTCAGTGTTTTTCTTTTTTCCTTTTGTAGTGGTTTCAGGCGTGCACAGGGGTGACACGTGAGGAGTACGGTCAATGACGTTGGCTTAAGGTTTTTAAAGCTCCTTTAAAGTTTTTATGGAAGGGTAAGTTACAGGTGGAGAAGCACATCTCGACGCCTTTTCACACAGCTCACATGCTTTTCTGGTCTGTCCCAGCGCAGGGGACCGCACAAGGCGGTCCCTGAGACCCCTTTCGGTCACGCCTGGCCTGCAGGGCGGGGCCCACCCAGAGTTTTAAGGAGCGGGGTCTGGTGAGTGATCGGCCCCTTCCCCCAACAGACTCTCTGCGACCTTTTACCTGGTGGCCCCTGACTCAGCCAGCCATCACGACCCCCTCCTTCGTAGAAACCCCCCATGTGGTTGACTTGTAAGCCTCTCCGTCTTGGGCGCCCTCTCGCCCCGCTCCTGTGCTCTGCAGCCTACTGCTGGTCCTGGGCCATGGGCCGAGGAGCCGGAGCTGCAGCTGGAGTTCGCTGGCCACCTGCAGGGGACGAGGTTTCCGCGGGGTCCGGAGGCCCTGGGGCTCAGGGGACCCTCTGCACGGTGGGGCGGGGGCGGGGCTGGCTCCTCACTTCCAGGGGCCCCCTGGTCTGGTCTTCGCTCTGCTGGGCGAGCCATGGGTGGCGGGGACGGAAGCCTAGTGAACCCACTCAGTCTCAGGGAACCCCGCAGTGGGGGTGTCCCAGCCCTCAGTGTCTGGTTCTCAGTTCCTGGCTGGTGGGTGTGTGACAGGCTGTCTCTGCGTCTGGTTTGCCCCCCAGAGGAGCAGTGCACATGAGTTAGGTTGGATGGATGCTCGTTCTGCGCCCTGGTCCTCGCCCGGTTTCCGGGAGCGCTGACTCCGCCGTCCTCGGTGGTGATGAGTCTGGCTCTGCCGGCCTGAGCTGCGTCGTTCCGGCTGGTTCTGAGGGAGGTCACAGAGTTCCCGTGCTTCCTGGCCCTGTCTCCCCCCTGTGTCCCGTGGCCCTCGTCTGTGCCCTGGGGTGGGGTGACAGCAGGAATGCTTGCGCAGAGACTCCGTGGCATCACACGTGCACGTCCCCTCAGCCGGTCACAGGCCAGGCCTCTCACGTTAGGGCTGGGCCACTTCCAACCTTGGGAGGAAGCGTGTCCCCGTGCCTCCTGCTTCACCCCTGTGGGCTCCTGCGCATGCCAGCCGCTGCTGTTTGCCGGCTGGGGCCCTGGCTTCGCCCGGCGTGGCCGCCCAGGGCGGAGGTCAACACTGGAAACGGACTGCATTCAGGAACTGCGAAGGGAGAGGACGCGTGGGTCCCGTGTCGCACCCTGGAGTGGGTCCTGCTGAGCGTGTCCAACTCCCTCCAGGGCCGTGCCGCCGACCTGCCTGTAGCCCGGGGCGCAAGGGGGGGTTTCTGCTGGTTGGGTGGGGGGCTCTTACTTCTTTGGGACGTCTCTGTTTACAAGTATGAAAGGACAAAACAATTCAGAAGGAAACGGAAACACACGGCTTATTTTCTCGTCCCTGGGAGGCTGGCTGGATGCTTTAGAATCTCATTCTATCATTTCTAGAATAATTGGAAAATGAAATTCAAATGGCTGTTCTCAAAAGCACGAATATATTTACATTTTCCTGATGGTCTGCAAGTCCCTTATGAGGCTCCGTGTCTGTGTAATTAGTTTAATTATAACTAAATCACACTTGCATTAATTATATTTTAAACCTTGATTATTTGTAACGTTAATTGTACATCGGTATTCAAGGAATTAAATGCGCAGCGAGGACGCGGCGGGTCTCTAACCGCTGGGAGCGCTGCTGTGTGCCTCCCCGCCCCCGAGGCTGAGCCATCTCCCGCCTGGAGCAGGCTATCCAGGCCTTCGCCAGCACGCAGCCGCCTCCTGTGCGCTGCGCTGTGAGCACCGCCGACTCACTGGTGCCTGTGCACGCGTGTGCTCAGACTTGACACTAAGGCATGTCTGAAGAACAGGTTTCAAACTGACCCCATGGTCCCATTCACGGCCCCGTGAGCCCCTCCTCGCGACAGTGCCGCGTCCTGAAAAGTGACCGGAGAGGGCCTCTCGCAGTGTGGCCGCGCGGGGTTCAAGCCCTGGACTGCTGCGCTTTGTCGGGGCGCAGCACCCGGTGGTCATGTACCCCCCACACGCTGCCCCACTGCTGCCACCTCTCTGCGCTCAGACTAGACCCCTTACCCCAAAGCAAATGCTGATGACAGCAGTCGTGATTTCTGGGACTGCGTTCACATGCATCCTGCCAGGAGCTTAGCGTGCTGGTCTCGCTGACCACTGTCCCGACCTTGGCCTCGGAGGAGGTGCCTGAGGTTGGGAGGAGGGGCCAGGACCAGACAGATCTCCAGAAAGAGGTGGAGGGGGGACGGGGGAGGGGACCCTACCCAGGCATCCGAGAGCAAAAGACCAGGAATCTGCAGGTCACAGCCCACAAGCAGAGGGGCAGCGAGGGAGCTGTTTTGAGAGACAGTGGCTGATACCAGAGGAGGCTTGTATTTTACGGTGAATACTATGGGCCTATCTTTCCTTAAAAAATCAAATAGTGACTTTTTAAAAAATATGCAGTTTTGTATGACATAGTAAACAAAGTTACAGTCAACATTAAAAATATAAGCGGCAATTAGACAAATAAAAACAAACTAAAATATATAAATAATATCACATTGACAGAATTTAAGGAAAAGGCATATTTGTAGCAAAAATGTTATACATTTTAATAAAATATACCCTCCTATATGAAGTCAGTAAGTGAAGAATTTCTGTGTGTGAAATATAAAGCAAGAAAATCTGCGAAACAAACTCTGCTAGAAAACCAGGAAGAACATGGCAGGAATACATTTGAATTAAGATGTCTTAACTCTTGCATCGCCGGATGACTCTGGAAGGGTAACGTGCGTGTGCGTGGCCAGCATAAGGCTGTGTGCGGCGTGAGGGCCGTGAGTCAAACACGCCGCATTTACTGAGGGGGCTGCCGGTAAACCACAAACGGGGAATGGCTCTGTTAGCATTACTCACCTATTCCTGAATTCTGCTGCCACTGGACGGCACAGTTAGAGATAATCTGAGTGTTTACACAACTACGAATACTGTGTTGTTTTCTAAAAGTGTTCTGCACGTCAGATACCCGTGGGAGTCAGTTAAGATGATTTCAGTTGCGGTGGTCGGATAACAGTCGCACGTGGAAGCACTGAGTGTGTTTGCCTGTGGCGCAGTGACAAGAGCGTGGGCAGGGAAGGCACTGCCACTGGTGGGCGTGCCCGTGGGCTCCCCGTGCACGGTGTCTGGAAGGCGCGTGGCGGGCCCGTGTGGAGAAATGCGGTGGCATTGGTTTGAGAGCAATAAAAAATGTTGCTGGGTGGAAAAACCAAGTGGTCTTACTATTGTTCTTCTGCACCAGGTTTTGTGGATTTAACGCAGTTCCGGTTGATGTTGCAGAAAGCAGGAGACCTGCTATGGAAATTCTGGAGTTTGTGTAGCTGGGTCTAGTGCCCGAACTTTTGAGAAGGTGGACAGGGGCAGGGAGTCACCACAGCAGGCATCGTGAGGGGCTGTGTTCACCTGGCGATGAACAGTGCCGTTCTGACCGGCGAGCTCACATGGAGTGGTGGACAGCGCGTTTCACTCAGTGAGGAAAGGAAAAACGGGTTACCACACTTTCCTGAGACCATGTTGCACGTTTCTCGTAGAAAACACGAAGCAACACGAGAAAGTAAATATAAACCTTCACTGGTCAGTGGGGAAATTGTTTCTGAGCATTGAGTTAGCATAAGACTTATAATACAAAACATAGATACATTTACACGTGGAAACTTTAAATTCTTCTGTGAAGAACAACACCGAAATTTTAGGGCGAAAACAAGGATCAGTAAGACGAAGGGTTGAAAGTGTAACAGGTGAAGGGGTCGCGAAGCCCTAGCACGACATTCAATGGCAGTTCAGGTGCAGACGGGGGCGGCTGCGGACACTCTCACTCCTGGGTGGACAGGGACCCACCCGGGGGCCGTGCCTGTCTGAGGGGCAGCGCGAGTCTGGGAGCCCCAGGCTTCGGTGTTTAGGCCCGAGGGTGCCCGGGGTGCGGCCACAGCCCGGCTCTGGCTCTGGCGGGGGTGGGAGGGGCTCCCAGCTGCACGCAGCCACTCAGCCCCCCTCACCCGCAGGCTCTCGAAAACCCTCCCGCTGGCCAGGAAGACAGTGAGAGACGCCGGGTCCCGGGTTGTCTGGTAACCCAGGATGGAGTGTCCGCCCAGACATGGAAAAGCGCACGGGGGAGGGTCTGCGTGGAGGTGCGTGGGCCGTGAGGACAAGGAGAAGGACCGGCTTCGAGGGCGGGATCTGGTGAGGCGACAGGCCGGGGAGCCTGCGGGACGCACCGTGGCACCTGGGAGAGAACCTGCTTTCAGCACAGCCCTCCACGACGCGGGAGAGGGGGCTTGTTGAAATTGGCAGGAAAACGCCGTTGCTCGGTGGAAGGCAGGCAGCTCCCAACTGGCAAGAAACACCACGAGGGAGGAACGAGCAGCTGGGAGGGACAGGAGGGGGAGGTCCGCGTGGGTTCCTGAACCACGGAGCAGAGGTGGCGGAAGAGGGCCACCTCTCGGGGAAGTCCCCGCCAAGCGTATTTCAGCATCAGTGAGAGGGGTGAATCTCTGCACCCCAAGCCTCCCTGCGTCCCAAGGGGACATTTTGTAGCAAAGCTGCTGAGTCCCAGAAACAAAGGCAGACTCCAAAAACCAGACAGCGAAGGATGCCGGCCCTCACCCAGGAGCAGATGTAGGTCTGCCGCTGTCCAGGGAGAAGCCGCCGGCCGCCGCCGGCGCGCGAGCTCCAGGGGAGACGACGAATCTGACTGCTCCTCGCACTAGCAGCCTTTCAGGAGCCCACAGGTGGGTGCTGCTTCGGTGCACACTCGGGGTGTCCCCAGGGACACCCCACAGGACCTCCCACAGGGAGGCCAGCGGGACACCGCCAGACAGAAGGACAGGTGGCGGCCTGAGCGAGCCGCGGGCACGCAGCGTCGCTCCGTAGAAAGGGACAGGGAAAGGGAGCTCTTTATTTGGTACGTGTTTGTCCCTCGATGCCCCAGGCCTCGCCCCCGGTCCCTTGGGTCTGCTTTCCTTTCTCCTCGGAGGCTGTCTGGGGCCCAAACCCTGCTCTCTGCCCCTGCCTGTGGGTGTTCGAGGCTTCTCCGTGGAAGTTAACCAGCCATATGCGACTGGGCTTGTTTCTGGGTCCTCGCCTCTGCCGTGGGTGCCATGGAGCCTGGACATGCTTGGGACCTGCAGCCGCCGTCCGGCCCCTTCGGCTCTGTGTGCGTGCTGGCTGGGAGGCCGGGACGTGTGCCACCTTCAGCTGCAGTCCCTGAGACGGCGTCGGCTGCTCCGGCCTCGCATGGCGCCCTGTGAGCTGCAGGGCTTTGCTTTCTGCTTCCGTGAAAAACGCCGCTGGCATTGCCGCTCTCCGTGGTGACACCAGGCGGCTTCCCTGCCCGAACGAAGCTCACTCCTGAGTAGCGTCCTCTCCCTGGCGTGGTGTCAGTGGGGCCGGTTGTGTCTGTGGCAGCTCAGGGTCTGGCTGTGGACCAGCCGCGGGCTCGGGCGGGTTGGTGTGCCTCCTGCAGTGTCGCCGAGCTTGTCTGCTTCTTCCGGCCTGTGGGGGGTGAGCGCACAAGGGCAGACCCTCGTGCACTGTCTCTGCCGTGGCTCCTGCTCCCCTGCGTCCCGTCCGGGGGCCGCCCTGCGACCTGGCCCAGGGGGGCTCACCACACGTGGTCTCCGGAAATCGCTGAGGGCTTCGACTGTGGATTTCTTTCTCTCTGTTTTCCGTCTGTTCGGTGACAGATCAGATACAGTCATTACACAGCCTGTTTGCTTAAAACCCAATCCCAAAGGATACGTCAATCATCGATTCGCCGGGGGTTCACGTGGATCGTTTTGGGGGGACAGCGGTTCGGACAGCCGCTTCCCGAGCTCACCTGTGCGCCAGTGACAACGCAGGGTGCTTCTCGCTGGCCTGGTCTCCTGGGCCCCTGGGTCGCTGACCCCTCTGTGCCAGTCCGTGAACTGCATTCCACAAACCCCGCGAACTCCTCAGGGACCAGCGGGTCCCAGAGACGGGCGCCGGGAGCGGGGTGTTCTGGACGGTGCTCTGCTTCTCTGCAGGGAGGACGTGGCTCTGTTTTCGGCCCAGGCGGCGGGCCTCCGTGTCGGCTACTGCCCGCAGCAGGACGCCCTGGACGAGCACCTGACCGGCGGGGAGCACCTGCGCTACCACTGCCGCCTGCGTGGGGTCCCAGCGGCGCACGTCCCGGAGGTGAGCCCCCGGGGCCCGGGAGCTGGAAGCACGGGGGGGCGGGTCAGTGCCGCCTGCGTGGGGTCCCAGCGGCGCACATCCTGGAGGTGAGCCCCCGGGGCCCGGGAGCTGGAAGCACGGGGGGGCGGGTCAGTGCCGCCTGCGTGGGGTCCCAGCGGCGCACATCCTGGAGGTGAGCCCCCGGG
>PVIA01005904.1:44391-107085 GCA_004024845.1 Tonatia bakeri
GAGGGCGGGGGAGCAGTCGGCACACGTGTCCTCCACACTTGTGTGTCCCCACTCCTGTCTCCTCTCCTGTCCCCTTCATGTTGCCCGACTGCTCCTGTGTCTTCAGGGACAAATGTCACGACTTTGGTGGTGGGGGGACAGGTGGCCGACAGGGCCCTGTCTGGAGGCCCACCCCATCTTCCTGCCCGTGAGGGGAGCGCTGCAGCCCGGGGACGCCCAGGAGCGGCTCCCGCCTGTTGTGAGTGGTGGTGGCCGGCCACTCGGAGCTGGCAGTCTGGACTGCAGGTGGGGGACGGGCCAGGTGGGAAGCCACTTGGACAGCAGGTTCTTGGGCAGTTTCCCTCCTCTGCTCGTCACTGGGTCTGGGGTGCGGCTGGCATTTCGGGGTTCTGCCCAGGAGCAGAAATGGGCGGCTTCCGTGACGCACTCTCAACAGCGGGATTCCGCAGGTGACCAGGCAGCCAGCCCTTGCCAGCACTGGTCCTCAGAATCTCCTCTCGGTGCTGCCCTGTGGCCGCCCCCCTCCTCTGCACTGTGGACTCTGTGTGAGACCCGGCTGTCTCTCCCCCGTCCTTGGAGGGTGCCGTCTGCTCCCCCACCTCCCGTCTCAGGGAGGCACGGGTGACTGTGCCCCAGAGGAGCCCTGCTCAGTGCGGAAGCAGCTGTGGAAACTCAGAGATGGCGGGCTCAGCCTCACCCTGCCTGCTCCCCGGTTAGTGTTCAGGTAAAGAGGCGGGCGCTGGCAAGCACCGCTGGCTGGCTCCTCTCCTGGCTCGGGAAAAGGTGCCCGTTGAAGAAGGTCTCGGCAAGTGGGCCCTGTCCCCGCAGCCACGGTCCTGAGGCACAGCTGCCTCAGAGCTCCTTCCTGGGGCTGCTCACGGGGCTGCTCTCCGGGCTCCTCACCGGCTGCCAGTTCAGGACCGACTGTGCTTCCTCCTTCACATGGTTGCCGGCCGATGTGGCGGACAGGGCCCTGCCTGCCCGGAGGAGCCAGAGTCGGGAACGTGGGGCAGGTGCCCCTTCCGTGCTCATCTCCCTCGGGGGCTGGGGGCTGCCGGAGCAGAGGACCCCATTTCAGCTGGCGCTCCGGCATCCACCCCGGCCAGGCTCTGTTCTGGGTGCTTCTCAGCACTGTCTGTGGCCATGGGTGCTCAGACCCGACCTGACAGTTGGGGAAGCTGGGGCCCAGGTTGAGTGGGGCCCCACCTGACGCTCTGTGTGTTGGGTTTGGTGTGTGAGCTGGAACTCCTGGAGCACGTTGGTCTGGCTTCCTGCACCTTCGATGGCAGCGCAAGTGAGGCCCTGTGGGTGGCCGAGTCTCCTCCCACAGGGGGCTTCTTCATTCGCCCCTTCAGGGCGGAGTCGGCTCAGGTGCGCTTTCACCTGTGGGGGCCATCGGGCTCATGGGCAAGGTCAGGACTTTCCTGGCATTTGTGCAGCCCCAGGGGCAGCCATGGCTGGGTGCTCTGTGAGCCTAGAGGGAGACGCCCTGGTCCTGTGGGAAGGCCAGTGCCCTCCCCGCCCCACCCTGCCCCGCCCCTCAGAGCCTAGGGCTCTTCTGCCCAACGGGTCCAGCCCCCTGTGCTCCCGGCTGGCCCGTCCCATCCTGGTGTGGGAACCCCCACCCACCGCCGCACTCTCAGTTAGGTAAGAGAAAGGTGCCTTCCTCACGCGGCTTGAACGTGGGCTCGGCGGGTCAGTGTGGTGACTGTCGGTCTGTCCTCACTGTGCACAGCACGTGGTTCTGTGCCGAGTCCACATTTGAGCCCCAGTTCGTTAACCCGGTGAACACATGTACACTGTGTCGTCACGAAATGGCTCAGGAGACGGGACCGGGCTGGGCTACTACAGACGCATGTGATGGTGACGGGGAGCGGGTGCCGCTGAGAGTGCTCTGAGCCCCCCAACGCCACTGGCCGGCCCCCAGCCACTGCCAGCGTGCAGCTCTGCCCCCACCTGCCCCACCCTGGGGCCACTGTGAACCAGCCTCCCAGTGGGGGTCTTGGAGCAGCTTCGGGGAGGGCCTCTCTTCCCTCCTCCCGCCTCTGCTGGTTGAGATGCCCCCTCTGGGTTTCGCCCTAGTCTGTTCCCTCCCCGTCTTCACTCAGCTCGCCGGTCTCCTGCACCTCAGGGCTCCCTGAGCCCAGACCTCACGCTCGGTCGCCACCTGCTCG
The DNA here is from genome assembly GCA_004024845.1 of Tonatia bakeri. NCBI lineage: Eukaryota > Metazoa > Chordata > Mammalia > Chiroptera > Phyllostomidae > Tonatia > Tonatia bakeri. Next base: position 46,566 of record PVIA01005904.1, read on the forward strand.
TCCCACAAGCCCAGAGAGCCCAGTGTGCCCCGGGGCACCATCCATCCATCCCCAGTGATCCGTGTCCCCTGGGGCCTGTGTGTCAGTGGGTGGGGGCAGGGCGGAGGGAGCAGCAGCAGGAGGGGCCCTCGGCGAGGGGGCCCATGGAGCACTCTGTCTTCTAGGTCGCCGGGGACGTGGTGCGGCGCTTGGGCCTGGAGGCCCACGTGGACCGGCCGGTGGCCACCTACAGCGGGGGCACCAAGCGGAAGCTGTCGACGGCCCTGGCCCTGCTGGGGCGGCCCGACCTCCTGCTGCTGGTGAGGACTTGGGGGCATCAGCACTGTGACCTGGGGGCACCCTCCTGGGAGTGGGGGCTGCTTGGCCTCTGCAGTGACCTGCTGCTCCTGCCAGGTCAGCACCCCGACTCAATCCACCGCAGCCCTCGGGTTTTACCAAAGTAAGGAGTGTTTCTGGATAAGTCACCTTTGCCTACCAAACCGCATGCCGGTGAAGCTGTGCCATTAGACACAGCGTTTCGAAGGATGCCGGAGCTCGCCTGCAGTCGGAAAACCCGCCGGCGCTCATCCCCCGGCCTGGCAACCTCTGCCTCTGACATCCCTGGCACACACACACACGTGCTGGTTGGTCGCCAGCCTGCTGGGCACGCCGACGAGCAAGTCCGTCCCTGTCAGAGGAGAGCACACAGGCGTGGTCCGACTCCCTCATGCCAGCGCTGCTGGTGCTGGCTGCTGCCATTGTGTTTGAACTTGACTCTGAGGGAGAGGTGGCCGTGCCCCCGACCATTTGGTGCCGTGCGGGGCAGGTGTTCTGGTGGCACGGCGGTGGAGCCCGGGGCCCTAAGCTCGTGAGAGACACGCGTGCAGAGCCAGCCGACCACGGAGAGCTGAGAAGTGCGCCGTGCCACTCTGGGGGCTCAGAGTTTCCTGAAGGATAGTCCTTCAGGTTCCAGGAAATCTCGCCTCGTGTGGTGCTGCTGCTGAACACACGAGGCCTCTCCCACTCCTACAGGCCTTTTTCCGCACGGCCCTTGGGAGCCCACAGTCGTGGGGGCGCTCTCGGGAGCTGCCAGGGCAGGAGCCGGCGGGCGCGGAGGTGCTGGCAGTGCCCACAGCTGCCCCGAGGCTGGAGTGGCGCTCCTCTCTCCCCGGTGGAGTCCATCACTAGGGTCCTCTCTCCCACAGGACGAGCCCAGCTCGGGGATGGACCCTTGCTCGAAGCGGCTGCTGTGGGAGGTGGTGAGGAAGGAGGTGCTGGGAGGCTGTGCGGTGGTGCTGACCTCACACAGGTGAGCGGGGAGCGAGGTGGGAGGCCGGCAGGGTCTGTGTGTCCACAGCCACACCTCGCTGCTGTGGCGTCACTCACACTGTCACAGGGGTCAGAACTGACACGGGGACCGGGGAGTCACGTTAGCAGGGCCTCATAGCCAGCACAGCTGGGCTGGCATCCGAACCTCGTGTCTGCTGCAGGCTTCCCCCCAGCCTGGCCTGCCTTCGTCACAGAGCTGGGCAGACTCCCACAGGGCTGGACCAGCGCGGGGGGGCCCTGGGGACCCACCTGGTCCAGCCCTCCCCTGGCGGGTCCCCCCGCAGCCCCTTCCGGTCCTTTTTTTCCGTGGCTGCTCATCCCAGCAGGAGAAGAGGCCACAATGAAAACAACGGGTTTCTGAGTTGGGTCTCGGATTTCCTTCCTCCCAGAATTAGTCCTGTTGTTAGATTTCGAAACGCTCTTGACCACACACAGTGCGGATGTCAGATTCCGTGAGGCCCATTCGTGGAGAGGGCCTGTGTGAGTCGCCGAGAACACACCCCGTTTGTGCCGAGGCAGAGTGGAGGCCAGACCTGAGTTCAGACTGTCCCCCCACCCCGCACGTGAGAGACGCAGTGGGAGGAGTGTCTCGGGCTGGGGGGGCCTGCCCTGCTCCCAGGCTCTCTGGCTGGGTGCGCCCAGTTTGTGGTGCTGGCGGGGGCCGCAGACTCTAGGTCGGAGATGGAGGAGGTCACTGCTCCCCGCAAGGGCAGCGCCCGCGTGTCCACAGGGTCGCCCTCTCCCCGAGCCTGGCTCCCACACCAAGCGGGGGGTGGGGATGGGGTGTGAGCAGACTCCTCTGCTTCACGGCGGCCGATCCGCAAGCCAGCCTCTGCCTGTGGGAGGCGCCCTCCCCGCCGAGGGCCCTGGACGGGTCCTCTGTGGCTCCTCTCCTGGCTCAGTGGTTCTGCCGAGCAGTGCCCAGCGGCCACCCAGGTCTTTGTCCGGGGGGATGGTGTCAGTGGGCGTTGCACGGGGTCGTCGTGATTGATGTTTCCTCTTGCCTGATTGTGATGGTGCAGTGAAAGTTATAAACCGTCACTAAATGCTTCCTGTTAATATGAGTGTCTGCTACAAATAAGTTACAAGTCACTAATTCTATCATATTTTTATAGTAGTACATTAAAGTATCGTGTGCATTTACTCATATGTAGTAAATATATAACTTATTTCCTCATCACATTTAATGTTTACACTTATTACATCTTACACTTACAGACACCAGGATTATTTTATATTACATTGTTTTATATGATACTTTTTACATTACAATATTCTTCCATGTTTAAAGTGTGCATTTTTCCTCTTTTCAACACACTTCGCTGCAGACTCAAGATTCCCTATAACTCCGCTGGTAAACCTTGTCTCTTCCCACGAAGCTGCCCCGTTCCTGTGGCGGGCGCCCCTCCCTTCGGGGCAGGTCTGCAGGGCTGTGCTCTGTCCCCTCTGTGGCTGCTCCCCTGGGTGTGGAAACGCCAGGGCTGCTGCGTCGTTGGCCGTGTCCTTGGCCGCCCGAATGCCACCCGCCCTGGACAGTGCCCTTGCGACTGTGGCGCCGTGTCTGCATAGACGCCCGGCTGGCGCGCAGCCCTGGCGCTGTGCTGTCGTTACTCCCGTGGCGTGGGGCCGAGCCCAGCTGCACGCTCACCCTTGTGCCCACTCCCCCCCACCCCCGCCCGCAGCATGGAGGAGTGCGAGGCCCTGTGCACCAGGCTCGCCATCATGGTCGACGGCCGCTTCCGGTGCCTCGGGTCCCCCCAGCACCTCAGACACAGGTGCGTGCCCTCTCCGCTTGGGCGGCAGTGAGCCAGCAGGGCGGTGGTGCGGGGTGGGCACTGTGCCCACAGCCTGGCCGGGGGGGTGGGGGGAGGGGGGCGCCCCTGGGAAACGGACTCAGGTCCCCAGAGAGAGACCAGGCTCTAACTCTGACCCTCCCTCAGGTTTGGGGATGGGTACGCCGTCAGGGTGTGGGTCTGTGAGGAAGATGGCCCACACGCCGCTGTCTCCGCCTGCCTGCAGCGCCACTTCCCAGGAGCCCAGTTCAAGGTAGTGCAGGGCCCTGCGTACGGGGTACTGTGTGGGAGGCTCTGCGTGTGGGGTCCCACGTGCATCCCGGTTCAGCGGAAGGTGTTCACAGACACTCGTGGTTAGTTAGCCCCGTGCTGGTCGGGGTCTGGTGGTGACGGAGGGGCACGACACTCCAGGCACAGTGTTCCAGGCTGACCGCTAGGGACGATGTCCTGCTGGTCCCGGGCCTGTTGCCGGGGGAGACAGTAATCATGCCCCATGCACCTGTGGGCCGGGCCGTAAGGTGTGGCGTGGCCTTCAGGATGGGCCACACCCCCAGGAGTTTGTGGCACTCTCAGGTGTGTGGGGTGGTCACAGGCCTAGTGACACTAGCGCCATCTCACAAGTAGCAGCTGTGCCAGTGGCTGCACCCCCTCCACCAGGCAGGTACAGTGTCCCCGAACCAGGCACTTAGACCCGCGGGTTCTCGGGCCCTCACCTGCGGGATCCAGACCTCGCTCTGTGGGTCAGTGTCTGAGGGTCCCGCCTCTGGTGCCCTGGGGTGCGAGTGCGGGCTGGTCGTTACTGCAGCGGGGTGGCGTCCCATGGCAGCGGCAACCTCCCTGTTTCCATGGAGATCAGGGCGGGCAGGCTGTGCAGGGCTCACAGGCTCCCATGGAGCGCCCTGGGGGGACCCCACAAAACAGCCCCTGCTGCCCCTGCCCCTGGCACATCTGAGAGTGATGCTGGGAACAGTCATGTCCCTGGAGGTGCTGACGGTGAGAACGATGGGGACTGAGCAGCTGGACGGCCGCTCAGCCTGTGGGGTGGCCGCAGTGCAGAGTGTACTCGCTGGGCGGAGTCGTTCCCGGCCTGCACTGGAGACTCGAGAAAATGGCGTGTGGCGGCGACACTCAGCGGGACAAGCTCGTTCAGTCACGAGACCCTTCCCCTCGGGCTTCCAGGGCCGGCGCCTGAACCTGCTGGAGTACCACGTGCCGAGGGCGCGGGCCGGCCTGGCCAGCCTGTTCCAGGTGCTGGAGAGCAGCAGGGCCGAGCTGCACATCGAACGCTATGCTGTCAGCCCGGCCACGCTGGAGCAGGTGGGGCCTGGAGGGCGCCCAGGCGGCTTGGGCCATGGAGTGGGGCCCCGTCTCCCGGAGCGAGTTGCTGTCAGGTTCACAAAAGCCGAGGAGGAGGAGGGTGGGTGTCGGGTGGTTTGCCTATCAGGTGCTCTCCGCCCAGGGTCGCTGTGGGACCTGCTTCCGCTCGTCTGCCATGACACTGGCCTGTGGGGGGCTCCGCCCACAGACCCCCCTGCCACGGATCAGAATAAGTCTACGAAGACATGTTCTGCTTGGGGAGGAAAGGTGGCCGATCTCTCAAAGGAGAAGGGCCAGGAGCCTTTTCCTCAATGGGCTTTTATTGGGTTGTTTGTACAGGAATACAGGTGAGGCTCATCAATCATTGTCAGGCAGTGAGGATCAAACAATAGATAACAAAGAACTCTGAGGGCTCATTCTGAGTTAGGGTCAGATAGCTAAAGGGTACAAAACTTTGGGAATCAAATTTATTTCCTGTTCCAACCCTTATCATTTAATTGAGGACATTCTTCGCAAAGCAGGTTTCACAGGGTTTTATGCATTCTTTCTTGGGCCTGATGGCCCCGGGAACCTGCCCTTTCCAGCACAGGGCTGCACTGCCCTCTGTCATTGTTTCAGGCTGAAGTCAGGCAGGGGGAGTAAGGCAGCCAAGAGATTAGGAGACTTCTCGCCGACAGAATGAGGACTCAGGCTATGTCAAAACTGAGGGGTGAGGGTCCATCACCCCCTTTCTTCACAGCTCCCCAAGTCCTTCCCTGGGGGCCCCTGTGATTGTGCCTTAGGTCATCCCTCCCATGAGGAATCTTACCCATCATTGGCTAACCGGTCATGCACTGGGGGCTAGGCAGGGTGAAATAAAAGGGGCAGAGGCGGCGCCCCTGCCAGGGAGATAAGCTTTGTCTCCTTAGTGGCTTATGGTCGGAAGGTCATTCACTCAGTCTTAGCCTTTGGCGGGGGGGTTTTAGCTCCTGAAACCAGGCAGGTGGTTCCCAACACTGGCCATCCTGTGGGTGACCCGCGTGGCCCCTTGTCCCACTCCCAGGGACCGAGGGGTGCGCTGGAAAAATGGGGCTTGGTTTCCAAAGAGAATCCGAGTATAAAGTTAAGTCACAGCTTCGTTCCAAAGGCAGCCTGAAGCAGGGAGAGTTTCCAGGCGATTTGTTATTGTCTGGAAATACCTGTCGTTCCTGGAATCTGGTGTCAGGATTCAACTGTTTATGGCGATTCGGGGAGTGCAGGGGCAGGGGGCTGGTGCAGGGGCCGACCTGTGGTTTTCAAGGAAGGCAGGGCAGTGCTTTGGGGGGTGTCCGAGGTGTCCCTGCTCACGGCGCAGGAGCGCGGATGGTCAGCGGTCGCTCCCCCTTTCAGGTGTTTATCAGCTTTGCCGCGGAGCAGCAGCCGACCCCACCAGCCAATCCTGACCTCTCCGCCCACGGCCGCCAGCCCCACCCCATGCCTGTGTGAGTCCTGGGAACGGCGTCAGAGGGACTGCCTGGTCTTCGCTCGGAGGGGCCCTCGCGGAGAAGCCAGCGCAGACCAGAGGGCAGGTGCTGCCCGCGGTCGGTCTCCCTCTCTGCTTCCTCTCCCGCTCTGACGCCCTGTTCGTTCACAGCCAGCAGTAGGACGGTCTTTCTCCCCTGCAGACGCTGGGGGGTCCTCCGCCTCCGTCCCGCGGCCCTGGGCCGAGCCCCGGTGGGGCCGGGCGCCCTATAACCAGGCCTGAGCGGGTTCAGAGTCCAGACTGCGATGGCTCTGAGCTGGACATCGTCCATTTCCAATGTTTGCTCTTACTTTCAAGGAACCCGAGGCCCCTGAGGTTTCACACTTCCCCAATGTTCTTGCAGGAAATAGCACCTGGATTCTGCGTCACTGCTGGCATCTTTATGCTGGATGTGCTCTGTGTCAGAACACAAATTGAGTGACCTAAATGCAAACTGTTCCTTACACTGGATGGCATTATGTGATATGACATGAAAAAAATTGCCCTTTTTTTTCTTCTAGAAGAAGTAGGAACTAGAGACCTTTTTAGTCAACACTGTAGCAAAATTAAATAAATTGTACTTGGTACTCTAGCATTTATAAAACTTCTACCAGAATTTCATAGATTATAATTTTAGGGAAGTATAAAAGAAATACAATTTGAATGTATTTTCTGTTTCTTAATTTGCATTAATAAAATTACCTTTTTAAAATTATGTTAAGTGCAGTTTCCGGCTGCACCAGCAGCACCTGGGGGCTGGTCAGGGTGGAGCCCCCCAGGCCCACTGGGTCGGAGACGCTGGGGGGGCCCGAAGTCAGGATCATCAGGGCACTCCCCACACCCCGCCATGCCGACGCCTGTTCCAGTGTGGTAGCCGGCAGTCGAAGAAACAGTGGTTACATTCTGATGACACAGACACAGCTGGCACAGCACAGAGTTAGTGTATAAATACTGATTGCAAACATTTGAAAAATGTCTAAAGATTTTGGAATTGCTGTCCTCCCAGAGTCTCCCGGTGTGGGGGGCCAACACGTGGCCCGGATAGGCCATGGGACCTGGCCGCCGGCCTCGTGCAGGGCATGGGGCCATCAGGGTGGCAAGCCCGTGGCGGGAGGCTGGTCTCAGCTGGACACTTTCGGGGGAGGTTTTCCTCCAGCTTGTTGGAGCAGCATTCCCTGAACCTCCATGGAGGCCACACGGCTCCCAGCTTAAGTTTAACTTCATCCAGTGAAGTTGTTGGGCACTAGTAGCTTGTAATCCGAGCAAAAGCTCTTCCTTGTGACATTTCTGTATGGAGGCAAAGTTTCTTTGAAGTCTGTCCTCCCCGAATGTCATTCTGCACTGGAGGCCCTTCTGTACGGGGAGGGTACAGAGGGTCAGGGGCAGTTGTGAGTGAATGATTTGACTCCTGGGAATCACGCTTTCTTCAAAAAGTTGCCATTTAGAGTTCTGTGGTTCTCTTCCCTGATTCCAACGTTGGCCATGGTCCAGTGGGAGGCGTACTGTTTTGTTCGTGGTGTTGCTGCCTCAATGAGTACAGCTGTGGGACACGGCCTGTGGGTGTGCTGCGGTGGGCTCAGTGGGTGCACCTCGGTCTCCCCCCGACCGAGCTGGGGTGCAGCTGGGTTTGGCCGATGGGCCTCCTGCCTCCTCAGGTGCCCGGTCGTCTAGGTGAAGAGGAAACACAGTTTTCTCAGACATCCGACGGCTTGAGAAAGTTAACGCTTAATTAAGTTTCACGCTGCTCGGCTCACACCGAGAGTATCTCCCTGGACCTGGGGCTGCTGCTCCTGGATGGCTGCCCCGAGGCACGTCCTGGAACCGAGAGGAGGGAGAAAAAGTGAGCCCAGCGTGCCGGAATGCTGCGTGCCGGTGCGCTGGCCACGGAAGCTCAAGTCCTGCATCAGTGTCAGAAATGTCACTGCATTTATGCGTTATGCAGATGTTTTATGACTTTGCAGTTCAACGTTTGTCTTAAGACCTTTGGGTTTAAGGTCACACAGGTGAGACTTCTAAACAAAGCAGCCACTGGGAAAGCACTCGGAGAGGAGAGGGTGCCGGGCGAGGCGGGCAGGCGTGGCAGGGATGGTGCGGCTCCGGCAGCACGGTGTTAGCTCAGAGTTCACCTTCCCCCAGTGTTTAAATCGGAGGGGGTGGTGAGAGCCCTCGCACAAAACTCCAGGCTGTAAAGAGCAAACTCCAATCCTGCCGATGATGTGCAGAGCAGGAGGCTCGGGGCCCAGTCAGCTTGGTTCGGGGGACACGGAGCTGGGTGACTACTCCCCCCAGTTGTGCCAACTCGTCCCGCACCCGCCATGACTGAGTGTGTGTGAGGCCGACACGCTTTCCCACCCAAACGGGAGGAGGTGTTGACACTTAACATTTTCCAGCTGGTTCGACCATGTGTCGTCCTGGGCTTCTGGCCGCTCTGCGTCGGTTCAGCTCAGTGACGGCCTGCTGATGGCGTGTCTTGGCTCAGGGCCACTGCGGGCTCGTTCGCTGTCCTTCCCGGCACACGGGTGGGCCGGCACGCGTGCACACGCTCTTTCCCTTAGTACCGCTGAGCCCCTCTGTGTGCGTCCAAACGTGGTGGGTGCTGTAAACACAGTGTGGTGGCGAGAGGTGGAAAGGCCACAGCTTTGTCCCTGAGATGCATGGTCAGGCGGGGAAGGCCAGGTGCGGTCTTCAGGCGACATACTCGTCCTGCTTGGGGCCTGCAGCGACCACAGGTGTGATTCCTTGTAAAGAGGGAGGGGACCCGCTTCATGGGATTCTTGCCCGTGGTCGTGCCTCTGCTGGTGGAGGAAGGGGAAGGGACATTGGAGGGAGAGGGAGTATCAGGGTGAACCGTGCTCTTTTGTGGGTGCTGAGTGCTGCCTGCTGCCTGGGGGACACAGATGTAGGGGCTGCGCTGCCGTCCAGTGCCCAACATGGCTGTCTTCATGGTTTCCCTCCATCCCAAAGCGGCTGCTGGAGCTCCAGCCCTCACAGCACTCAGAGCAGTGAAAGGGAGGAATCGGATGGGAGGGGCAAGGGCACCGAGTTAAAGGTCTGGTCCACAGGCTCTGCTTGTGTGTTGTGGGCCAGGAGCGCTCACTCGGCCGATCACCCAGCTGCAAGGACACCTGTGCTGTGCAGTGTTAGTGTGGGCAGCGACACAGCGCTTCTGCAGGGGGAGGAAGCCACAGGCGCTGAACCGACGGCCAGCAGGTGCCCCCCTGGGGACACAGAGCAGGCTGTCTGGCTGTTTCCCGTGGGAACAGCACCACATCGACTCAGACACACTGAGTAAGCCAGGGCTCGTCTGGGCCATCCCAGAGTCCCCAGAGTGTCACTGCACTCAGGACAAAGTGGCAGAGAGACCTGTGGGTCAGGCACCACCAGTGTTTCAACAGTGCATCCAAGGGGGTGTAGGGGGCTGAGGAGAGAGGGCCTCGTGAAGCGCTCCCGTCGGGGTGGGGGCATCTGCTGGCGGTTTCTCACTGTGAGGGTCCTGCTCGGAGCTTCAGTGGGTGAGCAGTCCCCCCCTCAAAGGGCTTTGAGGACGCCAGGGGCACTTTTTCTTCACGATTTGCCACACTTGTCATTGCAAAGGCGACGTTTCACCATTGTGTCAGTGAGCCCACCCCATTTCTTTAACGTGTTTTAGGAAAAAATGGGGTCCTCTGAGCTCAGTGCATGTCTCGATGCAGTGAAAGTCACTGGGTAGAAAGAAGCGTGCCTGGTAATTCCACAAGCGTCTCTCTCAAATGGCGGTGATGTTGGGGGTTCCATTTTCCTTGGACATTCACCTCCTGTGGGTATGGCTGTGTGCTGCCGAGTTTCCGCTGTTGCCAGATCACGTGGTGGGTTAGCTTCCCATTCTGGTCACAGAGACCTGGGACACGGCTTCAGACAGACCTGTGGGGGTCACGTTGGTGATGGGACACGGGTCCCACCTCCTCCCTCCCTGTGTTGAGGGGGGCATGTCCCGCCCAGAGGGGGTCTCAGGGAAACCGCGTTGGCACCTGGGTTCGCGGGCACTGGGCTGTGTTGGGGCCCGAGCCCAGGTGGGGCAGCCGGTCTGGGCGCCCCCTGGCTGGGCATCGGCGGGCCTGGCTCCGTGTCCAGCTGCAGTGTGACCTCCTCACTTCATTTCCTTCTGCTTCTGTTTCAGCTGACAGTCTTACAGGAGCTCCCTTGTAGATTGGGCAAAACGTTTGTGTGGTTTTTCCGTAAAATAAAAGAGACATTTTTCATTTTCGCCACTAACTTTATTGTTTGGATATTTGGCGTGGGTTGGCTCTCTCCTGGGTGCTGTAACGGTTGTTCTCCGTTAATGTCTCGATTGGATCGCTGTCCATTTCAGCCGGTCTGCCCGACCGTGGAGCGTCGTCTGGCGAGGAATCTCCAGCACGGAACTTCACAAACTGCCTCTGACACGTTCGATCAGCCCCAGCACCTTGTCCAGAGGCCGTGCAAATCCTGGCGTTTCGGTTGTGTCTTTAACTTTCGTGATGTAATAAAGCATAACGTGCTGAACATGTTGCGTATTTCCCCCATCTTCAATGTTAAAGTGGCTACACAAAAATCCACCAAAAATCCACCAATTTTGATTTTTTAAAAATGCACACTGATAGGACAGCTGCCACAACACGATCCAACAGGATGGTTTCCAATGAAGGCACAGACAGCTCAGCGCTGCTGGAACGATCCAATGGAAGAAGAAACAAGTGAACTTTCTGGCCAACCCTGTGACTGTCTTTCTCTGAACGCTTTTCAGCTTCTCTCCTGTCTTTTCCCTTTGCCCTTCACTTTTCTGCCCCGAGTGGCCTCTTCGGGCTCAGCCTGTTGGGGACGCTCCGTGCTGCCTGGACTTGTGGGCTGCCCCTCCGCCAGGTGAGGGGCGTTTTCTGTCGTTACCTCGTCACCTGGGTTCTCGTCCCTGCTCGCCCTCCCTGCGGCTCCCATGCTGAGAATGCTGTTGTGCTGGCGCCATCTCCGAGGTCCCGACACGGCACTCATCTCTCTGATTTTTTTCCTTTTGCTGCCCCGAGTGGGAGTTTCCTGCCACCTTGCCTTCCCCGTCATGGATTTGGTTCCTTGCCTCACCTGACCCGGCTGCTGGCTTTTCCTTCCAGTGCCTTCTCCTCGTGAGAGACCACCATCTTCTCTGCCCGGTCCTCCTCCATCACTCTCATGTCCTTCCTGATGCCGCCGTCTGCGCTGGCCTTCCGACGGAGCTCACCCGCTCCTCCCCAAGTTCAACGAGTATCCTTAGAACTGGCGTTTTGAACTTTATTTAATTCTTTTCCTGGAGTTTTGTACTGTTCTTTCATTTGGGGCCTGCCTCTTTGCCACCCCAGTCTGGCCACCTCCCTGTTTCGTTTCTGTGTTGGGTAGAGCCACTCTGTCCCCAGCCTGGCGGGGGCCCCGTGGTGCAGGCTCCCTGGTCACCTGAGCCGGGAGCCCCAGGAGTGTCCCGTGGGTGGGTTGTGTGCGCCCTCCTGTTGTAGTTGGGCCTTGGCTGCCTCTGGCGGGCCAGTGGATGGGCCTGACCCACTGGCTGAGTGGCTGGGAGGATTGGTCACGACTCCAGCGGACTGGTGGTTTGGCAGGTGCCGACCCCGCTGACCTGCTTTAATGGGGCTCAGGTATGTGCCAAGTCTGCCCTCCAGGTGTGTCGTTTTGGAGCTAACTGGGTGGGACTCTGGAGTGGTCTAAAGCCGCCACCTGGAGTGTTGGTTCTTAGGCCTCTGGGGAGGATGGCTCAGCTGCAGCCCCAGGTCAGAGGCTGCTTGTGTCCACCAGCCTGGGGCCCCCTGGCAGGAGGTACAGAGTGATCGACCTGCAGCTGCTTATGCTGGGCGTGGAGGCACCTGGGAGTGGGTGTGCTGTGAGCCTCGGCTGGTGGCCAGGTGTGCTGGGGACATGGAGCAAGGGGGCAGACGCATGAGGCCAGCTGCTGCTCGTCTGGGGTTTGCGGGCCTTGGAGACGTCTCAGGACAGATGCATGCACGGCCCCGGCTGGCCGCTGGTGTGGGTTTGCCTCAGAAAGAGGTCCGGCAGAGCTTGTGAGCTGGACAGAGTGGGTCTCAGAGGACCCCCGGGGTGGGGCGAGAGCAAGGTGAGCAGGTCTGGGGAGACACAGGCTGCACCTGCACCTGCCAGGTGTGGGGGGGGGGGTCGGCAGAGGCATGCTGGCACCTCTGACCCCGCCTGAAGTCAGACAGTTTGGTCTCACCCCGCATGTCTCCTCGCTGAGTTTGGGGTGAGTGTTCGTGGCTCAGTCTGTGCCTGGGCCCCTGAAAAGACTCCTGGGTCCCCAGCAGCCCTCCCTCCATCTCACCTGGATGGAGTCCCCACCCAGTTTCACAGCCGGCTGCTGTGGGGATGCCTCCTCCCGGCCCTGGTGCTCTGGGTGGGGGGCCTGGTGTGGTGCCGGGGCCCCTCGCTCCTCAGGCGGACCTCTGCAGCCGAGAGCCCGCCCAGTACTTAACCGTCACAGGGGGTGGGGGTTCTCATGTCGGCCGCAGCTCTGAGGTGGCCGTGGCAGGAGGCGGGCCCAGCGTTCACCTCCGCTCGGTCCCCAAGGTCGAGGGCAACCCTGGTGGGGTCACCCCACATTGTCCCGATTGGGGCATTTTGAGGAGTCGAAGTTGTTGGCAATTTCAGCCCAATGGGATCTTTTTTTAACCTATTGTATGTTCTCAGTGCTGCGTTCTAAAGCCCTGTAACTCAGGAAAGCAAATTAATGCAGAGAAATAAAGCAAGAACAATCCAAGAGCAAAATGAGTTTCTAATCAGATGCAAATCACAGCGTAGGGAAATCTTAATTCCTCACTGTGTTCAGTCACAAGACAAAGGGAGTATCAACAGCCAGGAAAGGTTAAAAAAAAGGTTCAAAGCACATTTTCTGCTCAGAAAGACATTCTGTTAAGTGGCCGCGGTGCGCACAGCTCCCTGAGGGCACCTGCTCTGGCTCACCCCTCAGGTGCGTGGGTGGTAGCCTCCCCGTGGGCCACGCTGACTTGGGCCTGTGGGCGTGGCTTCTGCCTCTGACAGCTTGGCGCTGCCCTGCCCACCAGACCCACCTTCCTCTCAAGGCTGAGATCGGGGGGAGCATGCCTTCCAGCCGCTCGGGGTCCACCCAGAGGACAGCTTTATGGGCCTGGGCTGGGGCGGGGAGCTGGTTAGGGCAGAGTTGGACCCAAGCCTTCAGTGTGAAGGGGACGGGGTGGGCGGGGCCTTGGCTGTGGGGAGGAGGGACCTCACAGGACAGGGCTGCGGCCAGTGAGGGTGGCATCCTCAGCAGTGTCCTGTCCTTGCTGTTGTGCAGCCGGGTGGCCACAGCCCCACAGGACTTGCGGTTGTTCTCGGGAACCAGTGTTTCGTGAAGGCAGCAGAGAGTCAGTAGGGAGGACGCTGTGTGGCTGACCATGGGGATTTCAATGCATCCCCTTGGGGAGGGGCACTGGCGTTCAGGGCACAGAGCACGAGGGGGGCCGCTCCCCAGCAGTGCTCCCGGACGCTGCCTGCCTCCTGCAGTGAACCCCAGAAGTCTCCACAGGGGACCCCTGTGGGTGAGGGGGACCTTTCTGATCAGGACCTTCCCCCAGGCACCTCACGGCCCTGGGCCTCAGGGCTTGGAGCAGGTGACGACCCTGCAGATTCCCGTCACCTCCTTCACATTCAGGCTCACTCCCTGACCCGACCCAGACCACCGGCCCTTCCTGGGTAATGGCGGCCCCTCCGCCGCCCCCGCATCTCCGCTCCTGGCCCCGCCTGTGCTCAGTGCCATGGGCTGTTACCCTGCCTGGCTGCCCACCAGGCCCTTCTGTGCTGTGTGTGTGTGCATGTGAGCGCACGCACATGCGTGTGTGGTGGGGGTGGGGTTCTGTTAACAGGGTCGTGGAGGTGAGGTACTGGGAGATTCGGGAGTGGAAGGGGGAGTTTGTGGGAGCAGCCCGGGGAAATGTGGGGGAGAAACTGCCTGCCAGGGCCCCTGTCGAGGGCTTGCATCTGGGGACAGGAAGACGCTGGGACAGCGTTTGGCAGTGGCCACAGAAGGACCCAGAAGTGGTTCTCCGAGGGGCACGGCGCTGAGGGCTGTGAGTCACCCAACAGTGCCTCTGCAAACAGGGCACGTGCAGTTTCCCTCGCCCTTTCCCGTTTTTGCGATGTTTCTCCCTTTTCTGAACTGTGCCCTGGGTCACAGGGGGGTGGGGGGGGCAGCTCAGCATCCTGGGGGGGAGGAGCCCACACACCTCCCCTCTCCTCCCCACCCCACTCCCCCCCTCCCCTCCCCACCCCACCCCACCCTACCCCATCACTCAGCTCTTCCTTAGCAATCTCCTTTGTGTGGCTGCTAGGTAAGGTCGGCGGCACTGTGTCCTGTTTCTCCTGAATGACTTTGAGACTCCCCCGAGGCAACCTCTATGAACTCAGCAGCCCCTTCTCCTGCCCTGCACTGGCAGCCTGGGAAGCATCCGAGGGCTGAAGACCGTGTGATGGGGGGGCACTGTAGGAGCTCGTTCTGTCTGGGGGGTTTTCCTGACTGCTCGTTTCTGAGGCAGAAAGCCAGTAACTCCATCGAGAGACGAGAGCACCCTCTGGAGCCTCACTGCTGCTCAGCACCCCTGAAGGAGTGTGTCCTGCTCCTTATTTATTCCAGAGAGTTCTGGGTGGTTCTCTGGGAACTCGCTGTCCCTCGCCGTCTCAGTGCCACGCACCTAGCAGAAACCCATCCCGAGGAGACAGTGGCTCCTGGGGGGTGTCCGTCTGTCTTCTCATGAGTCTCGGCCGTCTCTCCCCGAAGTTGCCTCGGAGACGGTGTTCAGTGAGCTTTATTCAAGCCGCACGCACCCACCTGTCACTGTCCCATCCTGTGGAGACCCCGGTGACCGTGGAAACGCGGGGAAGCGACCAGGACCCATGTGGCCGCAGGTTTGGTGCACGACGGTGCTGGATGGAATGTGTGGCCTCGGAGGGCCCGGAGCCGTGGAGTCGGCCGTTGTTCTGCAGCTCAGAAGCCCCTCCGTCCCAAACAGACCGGGCCCTGCAGCTGGTTTCCTGCCACATCGTCCCTGGGACGTATTTAACAAAGATCGGGCGCTCGGTACCCAAGACACCACACGAATAAAGCCGCGTCTCTGGCTTCCAGGCCCCTACAGACGGACTGAGGCGAAATGGCCGGATTCTGGCAGATGGTTTTGGTGATGTGCCGAACAAAGACAGGCGTGTGGGCAGTTCCATCAGTGGGGAGCTCTGCACGCTCGCTTCCTGCACCTGGCCCGCCCTCTCCGAGGGACACAGCGCCAGGTGGCTGGAGAGGGGCAACAGGGGCGAGTGGAAGGATGCCTCATGGGTGCTGCCGGCCGGCGGGGCGGAGCGAGCCGGCGTGACTGATGGCTGGGCATGGACAGTGGCGTCCCCACCTGGGCTGCTGGGCCTGTTTCCGTAAGCGGGGACCGTGAGGGCATGCAGTTCCGGGCAGGCTCATCCCTGAGGGCCATGGGGGAGGAGGGAGCAAGCCCATCCCCGTGCCGTCGTCGGAGGGATCGAACCCCGGAGACCAGCTCCCGCCAGCGGCCAGGCAGCTCAGCCAAGATGGGGCCGCCACAGCACGTGGTCGAGATTGTTCTCCTGAGATTCCTGGGAGAAAAGTCGCACATGTATCTTCTCCTCCCTGGAAAACCATGGTGCAGGCCGCAGGCTGCCCTGACGCATCACGGTGCAGATGGCGGCAATCATCTCTCATAAAGCACACTGTGGAGTAGAGAACATTTCACTCCAGCGCATCTCTGCTCCTGGTGGTCTCGCCTGTCCCCCGACAGAGCGGGGCGTTCTCCCCTGGGCCCCCGTGGAAGGAGCTTTAATGAGAGGAGATGGCACCTGGAGGGGAGGGGAGGCATGCGGAGAGGCAGAGACCTGAGGACCAGCAGCAGCGGGAAGTGTGAGGGTTCCTGCGCCTGAGGCAGGGGTGGGGGGCCACAGGCAGCCTGCTGAGGGCAGTAGGGGGCAGGGTGGCTTCCTGTCCCTCATCCCCGATCCCTCACCGTTGTGGTCAGTGAGCAGAGTGCCTCTCAGTCAAAGGGTCTCCTGTGTCCGAGACCATCGTTTCCGGCGTGATTTCCCTTTGTTTTTAGCTGTGTAAGACGGGAGGGCAAACCTGGTTCCTGCTTACCCCATCTTATCAGAAATAAGTCAGTGAATACTATTGTTGTTGAGGACACTGTATACCAGCCAGTATGAACAGCAGGGCTTTCAAAACGCTAAGCAGGGACGGGTCTTGCCGTGTGGTGGCAGCGGGCCATTTTAGAGAGAGAATAAGCAAGACCCTCTGAAGAGGGCTCACGACCATTGGAATCCCACCTCGTCGGGTGCAGAATTCACATCGAGGTGCCCAGCACAGAGCTTGAGCCAGGTTAGAGTCCAGTACTGGGGAGGGCAGTGGGTGTTCTGCACTCCCCTCGTTCCGTCCACGACGCCCCTCTCGTTTGTCTGAAGCAAAGGGTTTGGGGCCCGACCCCACCATCAGGGGGGTGTCAGTGTGAGGCATTCCGAACACTGAGCTGTTCTGCTTGGCCCAGCAGAGGGGTCCAATCCATGGTCTGCGGGCCTCACACGGCCCAGGGTGGCTATGAATGCGGCCCAGCACAGAATTGTCAACTTACATAAAATCCTTTCTTTGCTCATCAGTTTTCACCAGTGTTTGTGTATTTAACATGTGGCCCAAGACAGCTGGTCTCTCCCAGTGTGGCCTAGAGATGGGCAAAGGTCGGTCCCCCCGGGGGAGACATGCCTGAGACTGGACTTCTGTTATAAAGTACAGCGTGGATACGGCCAACTCTAATGCAGTTTTGGTGCATCTGAAGTCAGTGCTGAAACCCAGGTCATTTGCAGCATTTAGGTATTTCCAAAATACAGGGTCCGGCAGAAGTAACGCCGGCTGGCGTGTGGTCGGTCGGGTAACAACACAGGTGTGACGATTTACAGTTTTAATTTGAACATTGCCCCTAAAATGTCAAAGGGGGTGCTTGAGTGCGATAGTGTTATGTTACAGTCACATGCTTATGAGTTCGTAATAAAAGAATTGCAATAAAAAAGGAGCGCTGTTGGTGCCTGACCCCGTGCGTTTCCAGGAGCTGAGGAGTAGAGCTGTGCTCCTTTGTGGGAATTCTCAGAGGAGCGCTCCTCGGGCAGATTCCCACCGCATCCCGATCTTTCTTCTGCTTTAAATAATGAAGTAATGCAAATTGTTTTTCATGCATATGGATTAGAACATTCAATTAGTTTTCAATTATGTACCCGACTGCTTTTAAGAAACTCCCAATTTGTACTGTGCTACCACCAGATCCTACTCCTTTCTCTCTCTCTTTTTGAACCTTAACCAATTTTAAGAAGCCAGCTAGCAATTCGGCAGCATCCCGTGAAGTGAGGAAGAAAGGGCTCACGGGGTTGGGAGGGGAGAGAAGCCTAGCAGAGCCCAGACATTGTGGCACAGGCTGCCTGTCCTGCTCACCGGGTGGAATTTAACTGATGACATTAGTTACTAGGGAGTGTGAGGGACGTCTCGAGATGTTCACAGTCTAGTAAATAAGAGACAGACCATCAGAGAAGTTCGTGGAAATTGCTGGAAGAGCATAGAGAAAGGACGTCCTAGCAGACTGGAGACCAGGAGACACATCTGGAGATTTGTCCATCCACCCATCCATGTATCCATCCACCCACCCAACCATCAACTCTTCCATCATCCACCCATCCATCCATCCACCCATCCATCCATCAAATGAAATGATTGTTTTGACCATTCTACAATCTGTTCAAATGGAGAAAATGGCAAAAAATACTGTTCTCAGATGAAAAGAGATTGTTGTCATAAAGGAAACCCACCACATTCATGCACAGCATACACCATGGTTATCTCCATTTGTAGTTTTACCCGTTTCCTGCTTATATTTCCCTTCTATTAATTTAAAGAGGAACGTTAAGCCCCCCACGTTCCCACCACACTTGCGGGCCTGGCAGAGACAATGTCGACCACAATCACGGAAACACTAGAGCAGGTCACAGCATCACGCTGAAAGGCACGATGCGCAGTTTCCCGTCCTGAGAATCCACGGTTGGTGGACACCCACGAACATCACCCCACGTGTGTCAACAGTGCACTTGCGCCCCTTGTTCAGGGGCCCCCAAACCCGCTCAGCTCGTGGACAACACGCAGACACCTCTGCGGCCTGCACAGGAACAAACAGCCTGCAAAGCACTGAACTCCCAGCTTCAGAATGTCGTAGTCGAGGGCATGTGATACAAAGACCACACCTAACGCATTTCTCGTCCGGCTTTGCCCCCCGTCTGATCTACTGAGCGTCTGTCTGTCTGTCTTGCATCAGATGCAAACCGGTTCCCAGGCCCACCCTGCTCACGAAGCAGGGACAGCACCGGGCTGCCCCTGGTCCCAGCCAGGGCAGTGACCGACACAGGAGGGCCTGCCTCCAGACCCGTGGGCCCACGTGTCCACACCGTACTCTCACTCCCATGCGGGGCTGTGGCCCTGCCTCTCGGCTGTCTGCTTGCACCTTCACCGTGAGTGACAAGGAAATTAGACGTTCTGTTCGTCTTGTTTTCAGCAGAGTGACTGATGCACGCTAGGTGGTCGGTGTGTTTCCCTGAACAGAAGGTCACTGAAGACTCACAGCGGGCTTGAAGAGCGCGTGTCCCCCGAGCGAGTGAGCAGCTCAGGCCCCACTTGCTCTTGCCCTCCTGCAGGCGGGCTCCAACTCACGATGGTGGGTGGGGTTTGGGGATGATGGAGGCAGAGCTGAGGCCCAGCGCTGGTCACTGTGTCAGCGGCCACAGGTGAGCAGCTCCCTTCCCTGATGCACAGAACTCAGTGAAGTCGTGGTCGGGGGTCTACTTCAAGCCAGCCAGGATGACTGGGCGCTCACCCTGCTTGGACAAGTAGCAACGAAGAAGACCGTGGCCTCGGTTTATCTGCCAGCCCGCCCTAAGCAGAAGAGGCATGAAGTTCTCATAGCCAGGGGTCTGTGATTGAGGCAGGAGTGGGAGAAGTCCTCTGGACCATGTGCTGGTCAACACCCTGTTTGGAGGGGCAGTGGCATGGTCAGGCAGGGTGTCCTGCTGTGTGGCACCAGCCCATGTTGGGGACTGCGCAGGGTGCCTTGCGTGGCCTCTCCCCAAAGACCCTGAGACGGCGATCCTGAGGAGTGGTCTTGGGTGACAGTAGCTGGTCTGGCTGGTGACACTAGGAAGCTGGTGGAAGCGTGGCGGTGGGTGGGGGGGGCACCAAGGAGGAACGGAAGCCGGGGAGGGAGAGGGCGCAGTGGGGAAGTGTGGCCCTGGGCCCCTGCAGCTCATCCCTGGAGGCCCCCTGGATGTGCTCCAGCCAACAGCCTCGGCCGCCTTCGCTCTGTGTCCCTCGGGTCCGGTACCGACCCAGTGAGGTGGGCACGGTCCTCCACAGCTGTGACGGAGAAAGGCCCAGAGAGACTCGGCAATGTGTGGGGTCTGTCAGTGTGACAACAGACCCAGCACAGGCCCCGGTGTGCAGGACTCCGGGGCGCTTGCCGCCGGCGGAGCTGTGTGCGACACTCAGGGCTTCTCAGAGAGGAGCTGGAGGCCGTCCCAGAGCCCCAGTCCCTGCCCGAACACGCAGCATGGGAGCGCTGTCGGAAGGGTGGCAGCGCCCACGTCCCGGAACGGCTGGTGCCTTCCTTCACAGGACAGTGATTGATGACCTCGCCTGGGAGGTTTGGAGGAGAGGCATTTGATTTCGACATTAACAGCCCAGCTGGAAGGAAACAAATGAGGAAACGTTGGTCAGAAGAATCTGAGTTTGTGTGAAAAGTGATTTATAAGAATGGATGTCAGTTCATCAGGTGCCTGACAGTATTTTCGTCATTTTTCTCTGCTGCTTTCCTAAGAAATTTGGGCCTCTTTTTTTTTTAGAAGTTTGCAGCAGATTCTGTTGCAAAGTGAACTTTTTTTTTTTTCCTTAAGATTTTATTTGTTCATTTTTAGGGAGAGGGGAAGAGAAATAGAGAAATATCAATGTGTGGTTGCCTCTCATGTGCCCCCTACTGGGGGCCTGACCCACAGCTCAGGTATGTCCCCTGGCTAGGGATCGAACTGGTGACCCTTTAGTTTGAAGCCTGGGCTCAATCCGCTGAGCTACACGAGCAGGGGCCCAGGCCCCTTTGAAAAGAGCACACTCTATGGTCCTCTCCGAGTAATTCCCCGACGGTAGTGGTAAGGGATCTTCACCTGCCTGAAAATACCTGTTACGCTGCCTTGTTGCTGTGACGATCCATCCAAAGGACTGCCTTTCTCAAGCCATTTATTTTTCCTTGTCAAGTTATTGTAGCTCCTGCAGAGTCAGCATGGCCACCTTAGCAGCAGCCTTGTCTCAGCCCTCGAGCGGCACCGATGCCCAGCACCCAGAAGCAGCTCTGCCACGGGGCCGTGATGGACTGCAAGGCATTGCCCTAATAAATGGCCACTTTACCTTTTTCTGGGCATTGTCATACAAACACACTGTGAGAGGGTAACATCTCTTTCCACCAGGGCTTGTATGGCCCATGGTGTAAAACCATGGTGATGGGGCTGCTCAGTGGGGAGCTGGGGACAGGAGGTTCTGACCCCAGATGCTTGTGACTCAGGGTCCCTGCATAAGGGGCGGGTGCGTCTGTCCGGGTGCAGACGGTGAGGAGGAAAGAGATCAGTCCTTGTCTCGGAGCAGCAGCCCTGGGCACCAAGGGGGTGGGGTGGGCACACTGCAGCGTAGACACTGGGGCTGCGTTTGTTCAGGACGTCGGGCAGGGTTTTGGTGACATCGAAAGCCGCACCCTTGGTTGCTCTTGGCTGGGGAACTTTGCGATCACCGAGTGGGACCCTTCCCTCCCTCGGGCACTGAGAAGCCCGGCACCCGTGTTCTGCCTTCAACAAGCGCCTAGCAGGGCCTCACGGCCTTCATTTTATGGTGTGTCCTTCCCCGGAATGAAACTCAATTTCCCACTTTTGTTCCTTCATTTCTGCATTTTTTTGATACCATGTGAACTTCTTGTATAAACTCCTTCATGGATTCATGCAAGAAAATTTATTCATAGATTAATTTAGGGTATAAATCAGTCTGTCATCGGCATTTTAATGGAAATAGCCAGCTGATGAAACAAACTAGAACATGAACTACGGCATAAAAATTTTGTGTTATTTTTAACTATTTCTAATAAGGCTATGATATCAAGGCTATAGGGGTTTCCTTTTAAGATTCATCTTTATCTCGTAAAGCTTTGGTGTATTTATGCATAAATACGAGAGGTCGCTCTCATTTCTAGGCAAACAGCCAGTGATTTTTCACATGGCTTTGTCCCCTTTTTTGACGCATGTGAGACTCAACCCAGAGATGACGTCAAGGCCTCTCTGGGGCTTCTGCTCCAGACCCCCTGGCCACGCCCTTTCCAAACCGGACTGGGGACACGCGGCCAACGTCAGGACCAGACACAATGACCGCCCGCCCGCCCCACCTGAGTGCACATGGGTGGTGGGGACCCCGGCTGTGACTCGCCGAGACTCGTGGCTCTTCCCTGAGCACCTTGTGCCCCGGGACCTGGTCCGGAGCTGGGTCTTGGAGGGCAGCTCACCTGTGACTCCGGGCTTGGCCCCATGTCCTCAGCCAGCAACAAACCCTCACTTTCTTGTGCGCGGACGCCTCTTCGGGCTGGAGTGGACTCTGAGGCACACGGTCAGACGGACGCCTTCGGCCCGGTGACTGCAGCAAATACAGAAGGAAGCGGCCTGCATGCCACGCCAAGCCGGGCTGCCCGTATGGGGAACCGAGTGCAGACCCATGGGCAGCCTGAGGCGCGGGTGGCCCTCGTCCGCCACCCCAGCCCACCACAGCCAGGTTGGGCTGCTTGGGTCCCGTCCCACCGGCTCTGCCCTGCGGCTCCTGTCCTCCAGCGGGAGGGGACCTGACCCCGGCCCGCACCCCCGACTCAGTCACACGCTGCACCCCGCCCGCAGAGGCCCAGCGAGGAGCCCGTTTTGCTTTGCGGTTTTTTTTCCCCCTCGGCTTCAGTGGGAATTTAACGCTGTCTACCATCTCCCCCATTTGCTCACGGCACGATTCCCAACACGCACAAGTGCCAGCGTTGAGCCGCATTGAAACCTCCAGCGAAGCTTCCTGTTCGGGCTCACCGGAGGCCGCTCCTCCCCCTTTCAGGATAATTGAGCCTTAAGTGACGGCAGCACCTGCTCCTCGCAGCCGGGCTGCCGGAGGGACGGCGCAGCCGCTTTCAGCAGGCACGGGGCCGGCCGGAGAGCCGCAGCGCACGGACTGCGCAGATGTTCTGTGAATAGCGCTCCCCACGAGGACGGGGCTGCAGGGCCTGCGTTCGCTCGGGCTGATGAGAGTCTCAGGGAGAATGAACAACCCGACTCTTAAAATTAGAAGGGAACGAGCTATTTATTGAATTTGTCAGCATCTGTTATTCAAGCATTTCCTTCAGAATCGTTCTGTGCTCTCGCCGTTTATCTGTTCCAAGTGGCCTCCTTTGCTTCGAAGGCTCCCGGCCTATTATGTGCCTTCAAATGCCCAAATCACCACGTTTGTTTTCAAAGAGGGACCAGGCGCAGCAGGTGTGCTGCAGGTGTGTCTGCCTCCCCAGGTCACTGGGATGCCGTCCACTTGGTGCGCGTCTCCCGGGCCGGGGCTCGACTGCCCGCCACTGACGAGAGAGCCGCTGTAGGACGGGGTCCGAGGGCCATATCGCTGGACTAAGGGGGCCTGGTGCTCCCAAGGGAGCCCTAAGGTTTGCCTTCCAAAGCAGAGCCCCGCAGGGGCCCTGGAAGCTGTGCTCTCCAGGCAGACACTCCTTGAGTCTTGACCTGGGGTCACAGTGGTTTTGGGAGCCAAACAGTGGACCTCAGGGGAGGGGGGCCTGACAGTGAAGCTGGGAGGAAGTCAGTGGTGGGGGCGCCGACCCCGTCGCAGGGCTGTGCTCCACGGCCCGGGGCGGTGTTCTGTTTGGGCCCAGCCTGAGCAGGTCAAATTCCAGAACCGGACTCCGTGGGCCGGCAGCCCTTGCAGTGGGCTTCCCGACCCTGAGACACCCCTCATCCCAGGTGCAAATGGCAGGTTCACCCCTCCCCCCACCCCTGAAGATGGGACAGAGATGGAACAGGTGACTGGAGACCCAGCAAAGGGAACTTCTGCTCACTACTCAGGGAACAGCAAGATCCAGTGAGGGAGAGTCAGAAGCAGGTGTTTGTGGAGCATTTTGATGGAATCTTAGTTAGATTACCTCCTGCAATCGTTAAACACTTTAAATGTTTATTGTTTATTGATTTTAGAGAGAGGGAAGGCAGGGGTGAGAGAGAAAAACATTGATGACAGAGAGAAACACTGATCGGCTGCCTTCTGCTCACACCCTGGCCAGGAATTGAACCCACACCTCGGGGATGTGCCCTGACCAGGGATTGAACCCCCAACCTTCTGGTGTACAGGATGATGCTCCAACCAACTGAGCTGCCTGCCAGGGCACCTCACGCTGGCCCTGGCCTCCCCTAAGAGGAGCTGTTACACCATATTACGTAGGGAAACATGTAACTTTGTCATGGTGAAATGACCTGCCCGAGGCCCGTGCCTGGAAAACAGTGGGATGGGAGGGTGTCTCGGGCGCGCACCCCCAGAGTCCCCACCCTTGCGCTCCAATGCACGCCAGGCTGAGGTGGGGCAACGGGGTAAGTACTCAGTACAGGTACTGGGGTCCTCCCGCCAGGTGATCTGGGCACCGAGGACACATCAACGCACCTCAGAACCCAAAACCACTGTGAGTGGGGTGCAGACCGGGGTGGAGCCCCAGGTTCAGCCTGCAGGCTGCAATCCTGGTGACAGAGGGTAGGGGGCAGACTTGGGCTTCTTATAGGCGGGCCCACCACAGAGAGGCCGTCTTTAGCCGCCTGGTCGACCAGGCAGAGGGGATAGGAGCAGAGCCGAGAGCCCAGGGCTGCGGTTTCTCCAGTGTGACCCAGGACAAGCCCTCTGGGAGGACTTGGAATTCTGCCTGGCCCCTTCGCCACAGCGTCCAGCGTCCAGCAGGTGATCACACGTCTCTGCGGTTGCCCTTGGGTTGTAGAAATCAGCATGTGGTGGACACACTTGTCGGGCTGTCCTGCATCCGGGAGCCAATTTCTGAATACATCCCACAGATGGGGAGTGCGGACACTGCTCAGGAGGTGGCTGAGAGCGAGGGGCTGGATGCCCTCCAGGAGGACGACCTCGCCACACAGCATGCTGGGCTTGGATGTGGTGGCGCTCACCCAGCCTGTCTCTGGAGCAGGCGCCAGAGAGGAAAGAATAGTGAGCCCCTCTTGGTGACCCAGGTTGGGAAATCCTTCTACATGACCCTACAGTCCTGAGCGTAGAAGAAAATGCCAGTGTTCAATCCCTCGTCCCACAGACACTGGCCTCTCTGTCACTCACCTGCAGAGATGTAGTGACAGGAAGAAACCGGAGGGTGAGGCCTGAGGTGCTGCTGGGTTCTCAGGGAACGTGGAGGTTGCTTCTTCCAGGGGCAATGCCCCTGGGGATCTGCCGCCTGACAAAGCTTCCAAGGACGCGAGCTCTGGCCAGGGTGCGTCCACCCAAGGTCTGGAAGCAGGTTGTGTAAGAACTGCAGGATTCTCAGTATCCCACAGATCCCGGGGGGCATTAGAGGGTTTAGGCAGAGATAGTATGAATTCCTCTGCTCTCAGCCTTCAAGATAATTACTGATCAATTAGGATTATACTGACTTTGACTTAATTTTCTGCGTGTGTTGATCTAACGAAAACTCACCACTCCAGGACGGCTAGGGAGATGCTTTGTTCTCCTTATTTGGGGGACCAGGCTGTCGAGTGATGAATTAATTCAGTAATTTCACGTGGGGTGCCTTGTCGCCCATATTCCAATAAAATATCGCTGACCCAAACCACATCCATGGCCGGGGACCGAAACTGCACTTTTCAAGCTTTTTTTCACATGCATTAAATGGTGCGGCAAAGGGCGGAAGGCCTTTCCGAGGCTCTCAGACTGGTGCCTCAGGTCACACCCACCCTGCACACACTCATGCACGCACACACCCAGATAAACCTGTGCACAAACTCAGGTGCACACACATGTAAACACACCCTCGACTGTGCACACGCCCATGCATGTGTAGACACACATTGTGTCTACACACATGGTGTCCTATGTACACACCGTGCACACACCCTCCAGCACGGGGGGGCTCAGAGGAGGTCCCCAGCAGGACCACGGACTCACAGTCCAGGGAGACACCTCGGCACTGGCGCATAGACTGGCATCCCAGTGGCTTTCTCCGTGAGACGTGGTGACGACTGAGGCGAACGTGTCCTTGGTTCAGCACCTGCACTGAGGCGTCGACAGTGATCCCGCCGACCAGGTGCTGTGAGGCAGGGCTGCTGGGAATGGGGCCACAAACACTGAGGCCCCATGTCCACCAGTGTGCGAGGGGTTCGGGAAGGGGCCCCAGGGGTCTGCTCCAAACGCTCTGCTGGAGTGCTCTCCAAGTCAGTAAATGCACCCAAGCTGGGGCGTGATGTCTTTTCTGGAGCTCTGGGCATGGGTGTGACTCTGTGTGTACTGACTGTGTGTGTGACTGTGTGTGTGTGTGTGTGTGTGACTGCAGCCTCTCTCTGTGGTGGGCTGTGTTACCGGGGGCAGCGTGGCCGTGGAACTGGAGTTCAGGGCTGCCTGCCTGCCATTTAATAACAGCGTGGACACTGACGAGCGGCTCAGAAAGCCAGGCTTTGTGCTGGAAATAACAGCAGTGACCTTTACCTCGTGCTGTTTGACGTTCAGATGAAATGCTGCCCGTGCAAGTGGAGCTGCCTCCAAGAAAAGCAACCACTTGACCCGGTTTCCTCCCAGGGCGACGCTACATACCCAGACCCGCCGTGGGGATGGGACTGTTAACTGGCCACTGCCAGTGAGTCCACTGGCGGGGCCGCCCTCTCGACCACGGGCAGGGCCCCTAGCAGTGCGGCCTGGTCCATCCCATCCCTGCTCTGTCCAGGGGCCCAGCCCCAGCCGAGCTGAAATGCACAGCCTTGGGGGCAAGGCCACCCCAGGCTAACCTTTTTGGTGAGGGTTCCTTGCCATTCGCTGAGTGCTACTTCTCTGTTATTGTGACGATAAAGTTCCCTCAGAGACGGCCTGGCCTCGTCCCTGTCACCTGCGACTGTGCATCCTGTGCATCCTGTGGCAAAAGGAACACTGAAGGTGTGACTGGGGGGAGAACCCTGAGATGGGGAGGGTCCCCTGGAATCGCTGGGTGGATGGGGCACACTTCTCACTGTGCAGGAGCGCCATCGTGGACTCAGAACCCAAAGCCTTGAGGGGAGGTTTAGAACCGCACACCTACAGAGACTTCACCTGCGGGGGGAGGCTTTGGCGTGGAGTCGGGGGCTGGGCCGGGCCGATGCCTCTCGTGCACTGAACGCCCTCACGCACTGGGTCCGTGCCTCGCCGGCTCCTGCTCGTTGGCCCATGGTGAGCTCGCGCCTTCTGTCAACCTGGAAACAGTGTGGCTCCTTCAGGGACGGCCTGTGGGGCTGTGATAGGAAGACGCGGTTCAGAAAGGAGGGCGCGAGCGGCAGCGAGACGCCTGGGGTCGTGGCTCCGCCGGTCACTCATCTGCCCCTTGTCTTCTGGCCACTCAGTCCCCGAGGGTGCCCTGCAGCCCTCGTCCGCCAGCCTCCGCCAGCTCTCTGTTGCGGTGGGCCCATGGAGGAAGGGAAACGGAGGCAGGCGACACTCGGTGCTTGTCTTCTGCCCCCAGGGGCCAGAAGGTGATTGACAGGCTGTCCCATGGCCCTCACTCACCTGCGTGAGTCGCTATCCTCCCGCCAACTGGTTGACCAGATAGCTGGGACTCAGGGAGGTTGCTTTTCCCAAGTTCACATTCAATAAGAGCAAATCTGTTAATACACATCTAATATTAATATAACACAAGGCTACATTTCATTTCCTGCAGTAAGCCTCGGCTTTTCCTGGAGGGGATGGTTTTAATTTAGAGATGAGACAGAGATTACAGCTGGCGGGACAAGCCGACGAGGAAGGGGGATACCGGAGAGGGCAGGAGGCTTTTCGGCGGGACTGTGGGCCCGAAGCCCCTGCCATTTTCTCCGGTCAGCGATCGCACTGGGAAGTTTGGGCGAGGCTGAGGACTGCCGTGAGTGGGGAGAGTCTGCAGCTGGCATCTGCCCACGTCCCCCCTGCCAGTCAGCAGGAGTGAGCTGCATTGCAAGCGCCGACAGGTAGGAGGACCAGGCCTGGCTGTGGCCGCAGTGGCGGGGATGAGGCTTCTGATCGGGTCTGCACCCTCATGAGATGGTGAGGCGGCCTTGCATGTTTCTCACACACTCGAACCCGCAGAGCGGCCTTAGTGAGGCCAGAGTTCCCTGCAGAGGTTTGGCCGAGGGCCACCCTGGCCAGGAGGAAGGCAGGGCTCTGGGCGGGGCCCAGGCCCACCCACGGGGCTCCCGGAACCCTCTCTGTCCCCCAGTCCTGTTGTCCCTGCTCCTGTCTCTCCACGTGTCACCCTGAGTCTTCTGTTGGGTCTGTCGTGTCGCCGGCTGATTTTCTCCTGGTGCATGTTTCATCTGATACAAAACCCATTCAGCGACCTTAAGTTTGGTTTTTAGGTCCATATGCTTTATTTGGTTCCTTTATATTATTTCCAGTTCTGAAAAAATAGTGTTTTCTTTGGTCCCAAAATTAAAGAATGGTTATTTTAAGGCTTTTACCTAGTATCTCTCATTTATGATTCTTACTGAGTTGGCCAAGAAGTCCGTTTGGTGTTCTCCGTGTGATGGCTCTAGTGGTGCTTGCTTGTCTGTAACTTCATGTGAATCAATTTGGTTACATTGTGTTGTGACAGCTGTCGTATCAGTGTGCGCTAAAAAACTTGTCAATATTGGTGAATTTTTGTGTAGCCATTTTAAAATTGAAGATGGAAGTAAATAAGCAACATTTTCAGTATATTAGGCTTTGTTATTTCAGGAAAGGTAAAAATGCAACTGAAACACAAAAGAAAAAATGTGTGCCATGAGTGGAGAAGGCGCTGTGACTGATCGCACGTGTCAGAGGCGGTTTGCGACGTTTCGTGCCAGAGATTCCTCGCTGGACGGGGCTCCAGGGTCAGGCACAGCAGGCGAAGTTGCCAGAGACCAATCATTCACTGAGGACAACCGATGTTTCACCAAGCAGGAGAGAGCCGGCATCCTCAAAATATCCACATCAATAAAGTTACTGGTGAAAATGAAAAACGTGTCTTATTTTACAGAGAAACATGGAGCAGGCTGTTTGGCCGCCCCAGTGTGTCTGCCTGTCTGTCCTCTGCTTCCTTTGGGTGCCACTCAGGCTGTCTGGCTGTCTGCGACTCTGCACTGCGAACTGTGCATCTGGAAAATGGTGAAAAATGGTTTCCAGCCAGAACGTGCTGTCTTTCCCCAGTGACAGACACAGGCCGTCACTCTCCATGTGCCCGTCTTGGGGCTCCTCTCCGGTCCTCACAGCCCACGCGGCTGCCAGTCAGGGCCTGCGGGCTGAGAGTCCTCTCTGGTCTGTGATGAGTCCCACGTGGAGAGAAGGTGCCTCGCACCTGAGAGCACCTGGCGTTCTCCCACGGTTCTGCGCTGGGAAGACGGGGACAGCACATTTCACAGATGTTTCTGGCCTACATGCACGCCCTTCAGTAGACTGTGCTGTGGAAGCAGAAAGGACGTGACTTCTTTGGCCCATTAAAAAATCACGATTTCCCCGCTACTTGTTTAGCGGCTGTTACATGTTTTTCTCACGTCGAGTCTCTCTTGATTTAACGCTCCTGTTCTGTTCGGTCGCCTCCCCTTCAAGACTCAGCGGTGTCCTTGCACCTGCCGGCCAGGGAACGGCCACTCAATAAGCGACGGCCGTGGGAAACCTACAGTTTGAGTTTCTGAAATAGGGTTTGGCTTCACGTTCTAATCGATACCGAGGGTGCGGGCAGTGCGGTGATGTCTGCAGCGTTCCTGACTTAATCAGTGAGTTCAGATGGTTTTGCTCTTTTGAAACCGTAATTCAGAAGACACCCCCAGGTCTTTACAGATTCTGCGGCATGGAGCTCATAAACTTTTCATTTTCCGGAATGCAGAGGAGCCTCTAGCACACTGTGACGGATAGGTTTCTACATTTCAAGTGCCCATTTGGCGCTGAACGCCCTCCTGGCCATCGGGCGCTGGCCATAACTCTGCTGGGCTCCGTGAGACATGGAGGCTTGCAGCACAGCAGGGAGCCAGGGGAGTTAACTGTTTCCTGCCTCCATCGTTATGGGGGGGTAGGGGTGGGGGGAAGACCCAGTCCAAGGCCAATGGTGCAGCGACGAAGATGGGTCCCCTGCGCCCCCTCACTTGTTTGACAAGTGTGTGCTGTCTGTCTCCTCTGTGCTGTGGGAAGGTGAACCCTCGTCTGCGGTGGTGACCGTGGAGCTCAGACCGGAAGGTTCGAGGTGGCCGCAGGAGAGCTGGGAGATGGAAACGCAGCCGGGTCTCAGCCGTGAGGCCACTGTGAGGGGGACAGGAAGCAGGACGATGTGGCTAAACCACTGTAAGGAAGAGAGGAGAGGAGCCACCTCGGGGGCCCTAGAGACTGGGGCCGAGAAGTTGAGACTTGACTCTAAGGGCGATGGGAAGCTGAGGGGGCCCTGCTTCCACTGTTACGAGTTCCTGTGCAGGGGCGGGGGGGGGGGGGGAGAAGGTGCTGTAGAATGTGGGTGGGGCGCAGCAGCGGCTCAGTGGGGGGCATGGGCTAGGCTGGGCTGGAGTGATGGGTTCACGTCGGCTTGGCTGTACGGCAGAACCAGGGTCGGGCCTGGGGACAGCCCCGGGCAGGGTCTCTGTCTTGGCTGGTTCTAGTGAGCCTCACGGTTGACTGATGAAATGTGGAGCACAAGAATTGCCCCAGGAAGACGCCCACAGAAAACAGTGCTGGAGATGAGGAAGGGCTCGCCTGCCCAGCACCAGCTGCTCCCGAGCCTCCACTCGAGATTGCAGGGGAGGGACACTGGCTGTTTCGTTTTCATCATAAATGGCTCAGCCGGGAGTGGGAAGCTCAGGCTCAGGAGCCTGGACTCCCGGACCCAGGGCTCAGGGCAGGTGACAAGCGGGGACAGGGGTGGGGGAGCGCTTACAGGGCGGGCCCACAGGTCAAATTCATACCCCGTTATTGATCTGCTGGTGAAAAGGCAGAAACTCCTTCAGTTATTTGATCAAATTAATGGTAAGAGTTGCTAACGAGATACAGAGATGCTAACAACTGAACCCCAAGTCATCAGGGCTTCAGCATCTGCAGGACAGTGTGGCAGGAGTGTGTGGGGACCACAGACTGACACCTGGTTCTCAGGAGGGACGAGGTCAGCTGGCACGTGTGTCCCTGAGCCCGGAGCTGGGGCCCTGAGTTCGCAGCTCTGCCTCCTGGAGGCCTGCAGTGCTGCCGAGGGGACGCTCGGCTGGGGGAGGCCAGCAAATGAGAGGGGAGGGGCCTGCCAGGCCCTCAGGTGCCCTCTGTCACCGAACCTGACGCAGGGGTGCCCACGTGACTCGCAGCGTCCCAGCCCCCACACCATGCAGCAGGGGAGCCGGTGTGCATGGAGCTGAGGGGCACAGTTTAACACTGGAACACACTTATTGGGAAGGGCTGGCCTCCTACAAGGCACCCCGCGGGCACCCTCTGTCTGAGAGGGCGGAGGGACACCGGGGGAGGCAGGGGGCGAGGGAGGGAGGCAGCCTGTGTCTCTGTACCTCTTTGTGCCCCAGGGGCAGCGTGTCACCACGAGCATCGGTGAAAGTCACGGAAAGTCTGGGCCTGGCTGGAGCGGTAGGACTCGTCTCCTCTGTACACCTCCGCGAGCCCCGCCCCGAATTTCGTGGGTACTGTTAGCAAAATACAGAGCAGGTGGCAGTGCAGCTCATTTCGTGGGTCTCTTCCACCGTGCGAATTCACGGGCTCAAGTGCGTCCACGTGGCTCACTCTTCCCTCCAAGTCCTGGCTCCCAGACGGCGTCCTCTGCAAGACTTCCTCTGCGGCTCCGGTGGAGATGGCAGCCCCGCCCCTTCTGCGTCCCCCCCCCCCCCCCCCCCCCCCCCCCCCCCCCCCCCCCCCCCCCCCCCCCCCCCCCCCCCCCCCCCCGTCTCCCCGCCCCGCCCACCACGTTCTGCGACAGGGCAGGGCGTTCCGGTTGTCTTGTCCTTCCTCGTGGCTAAACTCTCTGCCAAAAACGCCTCTTTCAGAAGGGGCTTCTGCTAACTGTGTTCTCTGCCGTGTCCTCACAGCCTAGAGCAACGCCCGGCTCCCACAAAATGTAATTATCTTTTGAACGAAGAAACGATGCAGAGAAGAAACTTCGTATATCCGTCTTTTGTCTGCTGCACATCTAATAGGTTTTTAATTTTTTATCAAACTATCAAACTCACCTTGTCAAGTGTCAGAAACCTTCTTGCTCTTCTTAATCTGTAAATTAACCAGGTTCTTTCGCAGTCGCTTCAATAAATCTAGTGATTTTACAGTCGGCCTGCATGGCCTGTGATGGGTGCATTCGCTGTGGTTGGTGTTGAAGGGCTTCCAGATTCTCCTGACTCCTGCCCCAGACACGATTTCTAAGACAGTATGAACACCAATTTAACAGAAAGGCATCCTAGTGCATAGTAATTAACAGGTCATCAAATATAGAAGGGAATTTTTAAAACAGGAAAAAATAGTGCAAAATAACAATCACCCATACACTCCCCACCTTCAGCCATCACTACCACTTTTGTGTAACACACAGACTCACAAACGCCCTGCTTCACTCACGTTATTCCTGACTCTTGATCACCCCCACCACGCAGAACACGTCTCGACACCCCAAATCTGGTCAGGAGACGGCGGGAGTCCCGTGTGGGCCTCAGGCATGTTTCATGGTGGTGGGGGTAGGGGAGCGATTTATTTCATTAAGGAGCCATATGTGTCTATTCTGGGCGATTTTAAAGTCACACAAGAATGAATAAGTGAAGAAAAAGCACCACTACTTTGCAATTCATAAATGACATATGCCTCTTTAAAATATTTTGGTGTTTACTTCTAGAAATCCATTAATGCATTTTTAATCACATGTGCAGGTTTTCACAGAATTGGGGTCACTTGGTACAATCTGCTGGTAGCCCACTTTTTCACAGACTAATAACTGTGAACATTTTTATATGCAGTTAGTCTTTCTATTTATTGCCTCTCTGCCATTTATCACTTTACCCCACAGAGTTGTTAAACAGGCTGCCGCCCCAGCATCACAGGGTGATCGGCTAGTGGGTGATGCTAAGGGGAATCAGACACACATGGCGGTGTTCCCCCTCCCTCAGCCGTGGGAAACACTGGTACCCACCCCCTGTTGTGGGAAACACTGGCGCACCCCCTCTCCCCGGCCGTGGGAAACACTGGTACCCTCCCCCTCGGCCGTGGGAAACACTGGTGCCTCCAGCTGTGATCGATGCTCCGGAAGAGTGTTCATCCAGGAAATGACCAAGACACGTCTCCGTTCCCTCTCCGTCGTCTACCACTCGCGGTGTTTTCGCCGGCACCTCCTGCTTTCTCAGACCATCACACGACTGCACCGTGCAGCTGGCCGGCCCTCGTGTCTCCGCCCCACTGCCCCCATGGCCACCCCTGAGCCAAACACAGATGGTGTGGCAAAGGCCATCACAAGAACACCCATGTGACCCTTCTCACCCTCAACTACAAGTTCCGTTTGCACCATAGTTACTCTTGACTTACAAATTAAACCCCGACACCATTTCAGACAGGTGTGTTTGGTGGAAATTCATAATGACACGTGTCAGAGGCTGGAGGGAAGGGTGTGAAGCCAGGGGAATCCAGGAAGCCAGTGCGCCTGGGAGAGGAGGTGTCGGCCAGGTGGGGGTCCTGGTGGAACCGGCTCTTGGAGACCCACAGCCGAGGATGCAGCGCCACCAGGCACAGCCCGCAGAAGCCTTGCGTGTTCACACCTGGGCACATGTACGAGAGGGTGACTGGCACCCACACTTGTGATAGTAAATGTTAAAACAAAACCAGGCGAAACAGAGCCAAGCAAAGATCCGCTGATAAGACCTTGGGGAAGTCACCCCTGGCGTGCTCATTCGGTGGGATGTCCCCTGCAGTGGGGTGAATTCCGGCAGAAATGGAACCAAGGACAGATCTCAGAGACTGCGCCAAGTGGCCAGAGTCAGGTGCAGACCTCGGGCACCCCGATGCCTGCTGGTCTGATGCCTCGCCCACGTGAGCAACAGAGATGGGACTCGAACCCATGCCCTCGAGCAGCAGAAGGCGGTCGAAGTCAGCACACAGACCCGCCTGACTGAGCAGCGTGGGGGAGAAAGCGAGGGCATGTCCTGATAGTCGGGGGGGGGGGGTGGAGAAAATGGGAGAGGAGGAAGCCGAGACAGGCGTGTCTGTCTCCTTCAGGGGCTCGGTTGGGAGACAGACCAGGCACTGGCCAGAGGGGCATGCTTTCAGAGATGTGGCCTGTCTGCGGCGCCTGGGTCAGAGCCTCGGGGCCAGCGGGAGGAAGAGTTCCGAAAGTGCCAGAGGGAAAGGGGAGGGTCCACAGGGTGTGGTCCGGTGGAGGCTAGACCCTCAGGCCCCACCCCTTTGCCCTGGCACCCTGATCTGACCACAGGGACATCGGAAGGCCAGTTACATCCCCAAAACGGAACCTGCAGCCCCCCAAAATAAACCCGCACACAATCTAACGCTCAGCAGACATCTGGTGGTTTGAGCCGCCTGTCCATCAATAACGGACAAGTGCTTAACAGCGCAGGAAGCCACAGGCACTCTCCAGGAGTGCCCCCGCCATGCATGACGAGCAGTGACCTTCTGTC
Organism: Tonatia bakeri; assembly: GCA_004024845.1. NCBI lineage: Eukaryota > Metazoa > Chordata > Mammalia > Chiroptera > Phyllostomidae > Tonatia > Tonatia bakeri. The sequence goes on from PVIA01005904.1 coordinate 80,412, forward strand.
TTCTGCTACTTTCTCCCCGAGTCAACTGGTCACTGTCAAAGTGCCTCGCACCAGCACTCCGACGAGAGACTAGTCCTGTGGTCAGGAGTGTCTGTGCCCTGACACGACGCGGACTGCGTCACCTGCTCCATGGGCGCACCCCGTCTTTTCAGACCGCACGGGAGCCCTCCATCCCCCTTCGGGCCGCAGGGAACTGTGCACCCTCTTCAAAGCCCATCTGTTTGACATTGCACCGGTTGTCTGTCCCTGTGTTATCGTCGTCCACTCCAGCTGCGATGTATTTAATCTCCACGGTGTCGGGAATTTGTCTTTCCTGTGTAAAAAGTCCCCGGGTTCCTGTGGCTGCGCCGTGAGCAGCTGGTGAAGCTGCTGCCTCGGGGCAGAGGCAGCTGCCGCCCGCCGAGGCTCGGGGCCCCTCCGGGTGCAGACCCGGGTTTCGAGCTTATCTCTGCCGTTTCTAGGATTGTGTTTTCTTCAAAGATGGGCAGAACTTTTTCAAATCTCTGATTTTAACATTCACAAGTTTTCAGGAAAAATGTTAAGTTGTTTTCCTCGACTATCTTGTCCCTTCTCAAGCTTCAGAGCTGCAGGTTCAAGTGACTGGAGCACGTTAATCTAGACATAATGCAACTCCTTTGCTCAGAAAAGGTAGTAGGACCGTAACACCCCCTAAAAGCTCCTGGTTGGATCTACTGAAGGCATTTCTACTCTTGAGTCGTTTCTGATCTTTACGATCCTGAAATCCGCATCTACCCCGATTGCGGACCATGAAATTTCACTCGCCCGCAGACGTGCCCGTTCCCAGACGAAGGTTGGGTGAGGTGGAAGGGTTCCTTGGCTTTGAGTATCAACAGCACAGGTTTTCGCAGGTTCCCACGATCTACATTAAGCAGCCCTGTGCACCTTCAGGGACACCACCGATGAGGTAACGAATCCTTTTCAGGGAGATTGCAGAGTGGGGAACAGGATCCTGGTCTGGGGCTGCATCAGAGACTGTTATGCAGGGCCGGCAGCATGCTGATGTTTTTCTTACTGAACAAGTCCCTGTCAATGAATAATGCATCCCCCCCGGGTGCTGAGCCAGGAAAGAGTAATGCCCCTGGGAAGTGAGGTACTGTGCCAGCTGCAGAGAGGCCTGGGAGCAGTGTTCATGGGGGAGGGGGGCCGTTAACATGGGAAACCATCAGAAATGAAGGAAAAAGAAAACCCCGATGCACCGTACGGGCTCGTACCGGGGAGGGTGGGAGGGCGGGAGGGGAAGCCAGGTGTGCACACACCTGCTGTGGGAGAGACATGGGCTCCTGGTGGGGGAGGAGCGGTCACTTAATCGGGGCGTGTGAGGTGCCGGGGGTCCTGGGGCTGGAGAAGACAGGGGATGGCTGTGTCCTCGCTCTCTGCTGGGCTCTCCTGTGCATCTGCCCGGTGACAGGAAAAGCGGTGGTGACAGGCTGTGCTGGCACATCAGAATGAGCCCTGTGGTCCCCTCCCCCTGTGGGGGGCTTGGTGCCACTTATAAAATGGGGGGCGGTGAGCATAGCAGCACTGGCAGGATCTGGCCCTGATCCTGGGGTCCTGTGAGCCCCGGTGTGGCCGCCTGTGCCACGGGCTTCGAGGCCTGGTTCTGATGCCCAGGGGGCTGCGGCAGGTGCCCAGCGGATTGTGAACACGAAGATGCCACCTGGAGGGGGTGGAGCCTGAGGGGAGGGGAGGAGAAAGAGGGGCAAGAAGGGACTTAGCCCTGGAGGCCGAGATCACGGTGGCAGTGCGCCCTCCCCTCTGCCTGCTCTCCGGGACCCCACAAATGGGTCCACCCAGCTGCAAGAGACATGTTTCTAGAATGTTCTGCTCACGGCGTGCCTGTCAGAGTGGTGCAGTGCACTGCCTGGCCCGGGGTGGGGCTGCCCCCCACCGCACCCTGGGAGACGCAGCTTGAGTTTGCCCACAGCCCCATTTGCACCGCGGTCAGGCCCCCTCTCTTCACGGGGTTTCTCAGGAAGACCCTGTGCAGCAAGAGAAGTGACGGGGGAGGGGAGCATTGCAGGACACTGCCCCCCTTGGTGCCAATGAGACTGCAGCATACCATCTTTGGGTGCACCCCCACTTTGAAAAAGAGGAGTGATGCACCAAAAGTGCCGCAAGCTCCTGGATCAAAGAAGGGGTGCAATTGAGGGAGCAGAATGCAGTGCTCTGCAGCTTGGGGGCGATGCTCACCGTGTGAGAACAATGACGCTGTCAGAAACGCCAGTGTGCGAGGCTGTGAGCGCAGCGGCGAGAAGCAGGATGCCCAGGAAGTCCTTCTGCAGCATGGCTCTCCCCACGGACACAGGGTTTTCGGTCTCGCGGTGCCGTGGTCGGAGGGACCCGAGGGACCGACTGGGAGACCGCTCACGGGAGGCTGCTGTCACTTCACTGGGGCCCGGGGCCCAGGCCAGCTCCTAGGCAGTGTCACTTCTTGTGTGACCCTGCTGTGTCTGTGTCGGGTTGCACATCCCAGGCGCAGCCGAGAAGGAAACTGCAACCACGTCCCCTTAGGAGTGTCCATTTAAAATGTGAGTGGGCTTCTCTGGCCCTGTGTGAGCTCTGAGCGCACAATCCGGGGCTTCAGCGGAGACGTGGGCATCAGAGGAACCCCGCGAGGAGCCGAAGACCCGGCCAGCAGGTTGCAGGGTGTGAGTGCGCCCTTGGGAGCCCAGGTGTCCTGAAGAAAGGGATCCGCAGGTCCTGTCCCCCTCTCAGAACAGGGCGCTGACCGCAGGGCGGAGTCCACACCTGCTCGTGACTCTGACCGACACCCCTGCAATGCCAGTGGCTGGCTGGTGGGTCCCCGGGGAGAGGGCCTCCTGCTGGGATGTCGGCCACGTCTGTTCCATCAACCCCATTCCTGGGGCTTATCATTTCTACTGAACAGCAGAGGAGTTCTTCATTCAGAAGCCGGCGAGAAACTCCCCCTGGGGCAGCAGAGGGAAGCAGCTCCTCCTGCTGGGGACCCTGCTCGAAGGCCCTCCGTTCGCTGCAGTCTTTTCTCGGGGCCCCCGCTGCCCAGGAAGTGCTCCTTGTGCCGTGACCCATCAGGGAACCACTGGGGTCCAGGAGCTCTGTCTGCACCAGGAACGGGGGCAGAGGCCCCGGTGCCTTCCCTGTGGCCTCCCCCTGGGGGTGGCGATGGCCTTCTGAGGGCGGTGACGAAGAGGAGGCTCAAACTGAGGTGCGTCCCCCACCAGTGGGACTCGCCGTGGGGAACTGCAGACTGACGCTTTCTTCTTTACTTGTCTTATTTCATTTTTAAAACCCACACATGTGACTCTGATAAAAAATAAAATGTTAAAAGAGAAATAAATGCAACGACTAGTAGCTTAGAGTAAGTGAAAATTTCGTCAACATTGGAGATAATTGTATGGTCCTAGCACCCCCGCTGTAGAGAGGAGAAATAGGGACCCTGAACGGCTGGGAGTTCCTTACTCTCCCCCAGGGGGTGAGCCAGAGCCTGGCCCGCACCACCTGGGACTGCTGGGCTCAGCCTTTGCAAACCCTCTGGGTGGGGGAGGGCAGCGGTGACTTCGGTTAAATGGTGTCCAGAGTCCCCACTGGGGCCCCAGAGATGAGGGAACAGCGGTGCTGAGTCACCAGGCTTTTGTGATCCAGCCCCGCTGGGCAGCAGGGCCCCGGGGCCTTGCTTCCCGACGGGGTAGAGGACTGGAAGGTGGGGGGGAGACACCCCTCCGAGAAGAACAGCGCACAAGTTCCGACGCAGTTAGGGGCTCTGTGGGTCTGCTGCAGCAGGACGTTACTATTTCTAGACCTGAGTGTAGTCGGAACAAACTAGCAAAGTCACGTATGAAGGACCCAGGGAAAATGAGGGCCTTGGTAGAATCAGTTCACCCCGGGCCCCACGGCTCCTCACGGACGCTGGCTGGCTCTCCGAAGAGGAGGTTCACCCCGACCTCTCCTGCCTCTCCCTGGGGCCCGGCTGCTTCGCAGGCAGAGCCCATGTGCAGTCACCGCTGGGAGCTGGTCACAGTCCACTGACGTCGGGCTGACCTCGGGCCTCTCGCCAGACCGGCGTTTGTTCGAGACGGGAACAGAGCAGGCTCCTACCCGACTGTCTAGGCATCGCCTGTCGCTGACGCACTTAACGGAAATGCTTCCCCTTAACTCGCGGGGACTTTAAAGAAGAGAATAACAGCAAAATGAGCTGTGACCGAATCGTGTTGCGGCCTGTGAATGCTGCTGCCCGGCCTCCGGGGTTAGCATCTGGTTTGTTTTCTGCCTTCAGATGGTCATCGAACTCCTTCCGGGCTCTGGGCCCCGAGCTGGGCGCTGGGTGCGCCGAGCTGTGCAGCAGTGGACCCGACGTGGCAGGGACAGGTGACTCTGGTGTGCAGGGAGCGGGGATGGAAAGGCGGGGAGACGGCGAGAGGCGAGCAGATGGGCCACAGCACTGGGAGGCTTCTCTGTGGCGGCGAATACTTTCTATCTTCTTGTTTTGCGGAGCCATAAAGAACAGCTTGCTGGGTTGTCTGTTTTTGTAGAATCACAGAAAAATAACTAGTTCATAGAGACTTTTAGACAGAGGTGATCTCTTCCAGTTACAACATTGAGAAATGGACATTTTGGACCTCGGGTTGATAATACCAGATCCTCCCTCCACATCTAAGGCCTTTCCTGAGACTTTGGTTTGCAGGGTCTCACCGGTCTCCTCTCAGAGGGACTGTCTCCTAGGCCCACAGCCCAGTGCGGCCCCGGGGAGAAGGCTTCTGGGCAGAAGAGCGGGTGGGGTGTGCCAGGTGGGGACGCAGGGTGGGCCTGAGCATGCATCTCTGGAAGGCTCTCGGGAAAGGCCCGAGTTTTGCTGGAAAGTGGCCTAGCCCTGAGATGAACGCACTGACCTGGACACGATTGTCCATGTTCAGGATGGACATTTGGTGTCCTGTCTCCGAGCCCACCTTCTGTGTGAACCAAACTCGTAGAAGTAGGTTTGCGAATGCAGTACAAACACAAGTGTGGGGCATGTTTTCGAAATACCAGTGCGTCGTGGAATCGGACGTCCCGCGGTGGCCACAGGGTTCCTTTGGTGTACAATTTTTCTAAATTGTATTGTGACAGCTGTCACATCAGCGTGCATTAAAAAAAACTTGTCAAAATTGATGAATTTTTGTGTAGCCATTTTAATATTGAGGATGGAGGAAATTTTCGGCATATTATGAAACAAATAAAGATCTGTGCCGTGCGTGGAAAAGGTGCCCGGAGGACCGAACATGTCAGAGGCCGTTTGGGCAGCTCCGAGCTAGAGATTCCTCGCGGGACGGTGCTCCCCGGTCAGGTGGACCAGCTGAAGCTGATAGCAATCAAATTGAGGCAGTAATTGAGAACAGTCAATGTGCTACCTGCTCAATATCCAAATCAATAAAGTAACTGGTGAAAATGAAAAAGGTATCTTTTATTTTGTGGAAAAAGCCATACCGACCCTTTGCCCCGGTACTGTGCTGCTCCGACTGGGCGGTCCCATTTCAGCTGACCTGAGAGAGAAGTGAACGGTCTTCGAAGCCAGAATGTGGAGCAAATACAGAACTGGGTGGGGCTGACCCTCTCTGGCTCTCCCGGCCGAGGGGACCTCGGGGTCTGCAGGTCCGGCTGGCAGTGACACGGGCCTCCGGGAGTTAACCGCTGACAGGAGACCCTGCCTGGTGGCCCTCTCAGGGCCTCTGCATGGCGGAGGTCCGCACCAGTGACCTGCTCGGAGCTTAAACCCTTCATGTCCGGAAAGTCAACGGACTTAAACTCATCTCTCCCACTCTTCGAACCAGGCGCCAATGAGACGGGCCACCATCGGGGAAAAGAACTCCTGCGTGAGCACTTAGCGTGCGCCAAAGGCAGCGACGTGTGTGATAGAAATGTGTCCGTGTGAGGGATGTTATTCTGTCTCCCTGGTGACCGTGCGGGGACCAGCAGAAGGGAGGCCTGCTGGAGTGTGGTTGGCAGGGGAATGATATGGGTGCAATAATTTATGGTTTTAATTTGGGCGTTTCACTTAAAATGCCCTGTGGTGTGCTTGAGCGTGATGTTGTAATGTTACAGAATTACATGCTTATGATTCTGTAATAGGGCAGTTTGTAATAAAAAGGGTTGTTATTTGTGCTGGACGCTGTATATTCAGGTTTGGGAATTGTAGATGAAACGAGGCCGTGTCCCAGGTCGTAGAGATGCCCACGTGCAGGTCCTTCACACCCAGGAGGGACAGTGACTGGGCCTGACCTCCGGCTCTTTCTGCTGTGGAGGCATAAAGGGAGTTGCTTTTGTATCTGGGAGCCACCAGTTTTTCTCAGGAAGGTTCAGGCTTTACCTCGCAATGCCCCTGGCAGGGACACTCATGCCTTGTGGGAAGGGGCGGTTCCAGGTGTCTGCACAGCGGGACGGGCGCTGTGTGGACAGAACACAAGCGGAAACTGCCCTGGGGAGGAGGTCGCCGTGCACTTCATCAGCTGACTCTGTGGCCGGGGGACCAGGATCCTGGCCGGGCAGGCGGGGGGGGGGGGGGGGGGGGGGGGGGGGGGGGGGGGGGGGGGGGGGGGGGGGGGGGGGGGGGGGCAGGGCGGCGGGGGGCGGGGCAGAGCAGCGCCCAGGCCTCAGCGGACTCTTGTAGAATGCCTGTGACGGAGGGACACAGAGGAAGGAAACCGAGGCACCAGGTGGGTTTGGGAAGGTTGATCTCCACGGGGGGCAAGGACAGAAAATCGGAAGGCCCCCTGGCCGCGCGCCTGCCAGGGCAGGGAGAAGGCGGGGTCAATGATGCCGATGGCTGGGAGCGGGGGACCCTCGTGGGCTGCTCGGGAGGTGCAGGTTCCTGAGAAATGTAACGATACAGCCACCAGACGGCGCAGCAGCCCCTCTCCTGGCATTGTATCTGAGGATATAAAGTTGGGGTCTAGAGGAGACGTCTGCTCCCACGTTCTCCGCGGCACTCGGGGCTGAAGCGGAAGGAGACAGGGAAAGAGGAAGTCATGTCGGAGAAGGAACCGGCTCTCAACTAAGCTCAGGGCTCCGCCAGGCGTGCGGGCCGTTTCCGAGTCACCCTCCGGATGGGTGTTGGACCCGAGAGGGGTGCCTCCGAGAGGCAGCGGTGAGGCCCATGCTCAAGGACTTGTCCACTGGTCACGCGAGTGGGAACCAGCCGCAGTCTCGGCCGATGTCGAGGAGTGACCCTGCGATCGGGGGTCACAGAGGTGGCGGTGCGCGTGACTTCAGAGCCAAGCCACTGAAACACGGACGGACGTGGACCCCAGAGTGAGGACAGGCGGGCGGCCTCGCGCGGCCGTCCCAGCGCCTCGGCGGGAGTGAAGAGGTGGCGCTGGTCCCTGCTGCCTGCCGGGCGCCGCCGTCGTGCGGCTCTCGTCCGTCCTTCTGTCGCTCTGGCATCCCCGCGAATCGGCCGCGCTCAGGTCTGGAAAGGCACAGAACGGTTCGCGGCTGTCGACGGCTCTGGTCAAATGCCGCGTTTCTGTGCGAGAGGGGGGAGGGCTGAGACTCAGAGGCGCGCGGGGCTCGTCCAGGGGGCGCCGTGCGCCGGAGTTTCGGGAAAACAGCGCCCGGAAAACTGGTCTCCTCACCGCGGCGATGCGGGAAATCGGCCCAGTCGCACCCTCTCCGGCCTCCGCGGGGAGCCCGCCGCCCACAGGCGCGTTTCTGTGTGATCTGACTCACCGATGACGCGATCGTCCACTCGGGTGACAGAACCGGTGGCTTCCCCACACAGCGTTCAATACCAAGAGAGATTGCATTATCCAATGGAATACAATTGTTTAAGGAAAACAGTCTGTCAGCTTCTAAAGGCCGAGCTGTAAAAGGGCTTTTTCGACCTGTGTCCCGATTTACGACAAATCAGAAGCCAGCGACCTCGTACGCAGCCCAGCGTGGGCCCTGTCCCCGGGGGGCAGTGGGGCAACTACCCCATCGGCTGCCCCTGGCACCGCGTCGCTGCGCTTCCGAGAGACTGGGAAGCTGGATCCGGGAGGAGCAGGCACCTGGGCCCCATGGCAGGCTCTCTGAGTGCGAGTTCACAGGCGAAGGCCAGACCCGAGCTCATGAGAGCCTCCGGGACAGACGCTGACACAGCTCGTGTCCCAGGACAGCTCTCGGACCTGGGCCAGAGCAAGTTTGTGGCCGTGGACCCTTGTCGGCTCAGCCTCTGGGCCCCCCTGCAGACTCTTTGGAGGCCAAGCCCTCCAGGCGTAATTCTGCCTGCTCTGCCCCGCTGTGTCCTCCCTCCTGGGAGGTGCGTGCTGTCCTCCGGTCTCCCCCGGGGGGTAGACACTCGGTGGGCCCAGGCCCGTCCCCCCCACTCAGGTCAGCTGCTCTCAGCGTCCCTGCCCCCATCCCGCAGCTACACGTGACTCCTCTGCCACGTCGCCATGGCTACCGTAGGGAGCTGTCCTTGTGGTTTGCCGAGATGACTGATCTTTGCAGGATGAACAGGTGAATGCTTCTCCTCAGTGGCCTGCCCCACAACATACAGGCTGCCGCCACGGTAACCAAGTGAAAACACTTCTCTGGGGAGGGTGTGGAAAGCAGTGATGGGCTGTCCGGAAGCGTTGGAAGGGACCGTGAGGGTTTTGATGGCCTCCGAAAACGTCAGAGGCCTGGCCCAGATCCCTGCCCCACTGCTCTCCCCAGACTCTCAGGCCCTGCCCTTCCTCCACCCTCTGGCTTCCAAGTTGCCTTTCATTCCAGGCGATTTGCATAGTGTGACCTCGATCTCCAAGTAAGATTCGGAGGGAAAAAAATCCCTCTTCCATCTGGGTCTCAGCTCTGTAACTGTGAGGCGTGCTCCAGCCGAGAAGCACATCTGTGTCCGGGATGCGTCACTGCTCTGGGACCATCTTCTGGGCATGCGGGTTGGGGGGAGGCGGGTGGGGGACAGGGACAAAAGGCGGCTTCGAGCTTCAGCTGCAGATCAGAATGGAAGGGCGGCGCCCCTCAGCCCCGGCCAGTAGTTGGGCCAGCTGCCCCCGGCGGGGGTGGAGCACGCCGCGGAATTTTCCGTCTTCTTTAATAATCTAACAACTTCTGGTTCTCATTTTTTCTTTTTTCTTCTCTTTCTGTATAACTTTAATCTGTGTTTTATATTCTATAGAGAGAAACAAAAATAGCCAGGAAAACTTTGGTGTAGAACAGTGACGAAAAACTTGACTTACAAGATAATAAAATGCGTTTAAACCCTAACAGCTGCCATAAAACCGAGGTCCTTCTGCACAAAGAGACAAGCAGGTCGATAGCTTGGAGTTCGAAGCCCAGAGAAAGAGCCCAACAGACACAAAAGTCGGTAACTGATCCGTGAACATCTCCAGTCAGTGGTGAAGCGTGAATTAGCCAGTGACGTGCGTCGGGGACATTTACCTGTGTTGCAGTCCCCGGGGGGTGTGCCGAGAAACATGCTGGCGCAGGTGCCTGTGGGCCAAGGGCCGGCTCTGTCCCGTCTCCTGGACTGGACCGCATTGCTGAGCTCACCTGCACCTACTGTCTCCAGCTACACACCTGTGTACCCCAGGCCTACAGGAGCCTTGGTTTTTAAACTCTGGGGCCTGCACGGGACTGGAAACAGGTGCCGATCCATTTCTGTGTGTGACCGGCCGGGCTGTCCCCGACGTGCCCTGGCCTCTCTCAGCGCTGCGCCTAGTCCAGTGTCCAGCGTTGTGTGAGGCCTTGGGAAGCAGGTGTCGCGGAAAGACCCGTGGGTGGCAGGTGCACCGCCACGGTGCATTCCTGCAGTGGTGTACCTTCTGCTCCCACTCAGCGAGGCACAGCGCTCCCCTCGACGGACTTTCCTGTAGGCAGTCGTCGGTGCCTTCTCGGAGCGGTTCTCCCACCACACGGTGCCTTAGCTGCTCACCTGGGGGCTCTTCTGTCTCCGGTTTTAATGATAAATGTGGGCATTGTCTTTGCTGCGATCTGAATGTTTCTGTCTCCCCTCCCCCAATTCACGAGCTGAAACCCTAACGCCAAAGTGACGTGACCAGGTCAGGGGGTAGAGCCTGACCGAGGGGCTCAGTGCCCTCCTCCCGCAGCTCTGCAAAGTCAGAGTCCCTCACGTGTAAATGTGCCCTGACGTTCTGCCCAGTGAGCTGAGCCAGATCCAGGTGACTAGGACGGGACAGTTGTGCTTTCGGAACCTGAAGCATTTCTTGCCTCACCTGTGCCCACCGGAGGAGGAGCCCATGCTGGCGGCGACAAGTGCACAGGAGTCGGGAGCCTCTGTTATTCCAGGTGCCGTCGGGGGACCTGACAAGAAAGCACTCACGCTTCCCACTGATCGATCAGCCCGTCTGGCCCTTGCTGGGGCAGACTGTGTCATCTGCGGCTGCGCCGAGGCCTTGGCTCTGGTCTCCTCGGGCTGCCTGGACACACGAGCTCCTTTCCCTCGGAACCCGGCAGCCTCAGACCCTCAGACTCTCGGCTGCTCCGTGCGCGGCGGGCATGGAGCTCACCTTCGTCTCACCCGGGAGTGCTTCAGGGAAACAGAGTCAGCTTGTCTCAGCCTCACACACTTCTCTGTCTCAGGCCTCCATAACAAATTCTGGAACGTTCCCACTCCTGGCACAACCGTTAATCCTCATGTGGCTGTATCCCAGCATGTGGCTGCGATGGCCACAGTGCCACCCTTTGCTCCAAGGACCAAGGAGACAAGGCTGGGGCCCCAAGCACCGGCCAGCCCTGAGCACCCCAGTGGCCAGGTCCCACCCAGCTCTCGGCGCCAGTCACAGCGCTGGGGTGGGGGGCACGTTCACCCGGACTCCGGTCCCGGCCTTGTTCTCAGAGCCGAGCCAGCGTCTGGTCGTGCCCTCACCAGACCTCGCTCAGCTTTACCACCCAGAAAACCCTGTTCAAGCAACTTAGTCCGGCTTTCCAGCTAATAAAAGGGAATTTTATTCCAGCAGAATGGATGTTCCGCCCCAAGGAGCCGGTGCCCCAACTGCACTTTGCACCTAAGCCTTTCCCTCCCCAACAATTCTCTCTCTGCCCCTCCCCCTCCCATGCCATGTGCACACACCAAGTAAGAGCAGGTGAAAACGAAATGAGCCCGATGCTTCACGTCGGGATGATGCGTGAGAAAGCTTCATGGGAGCTGCAGTGAGGTCCACGGTGACGCCATGACAGGCTCCGGGTCAAGGCATCACCTCCAATAAAGAGCTGGAAACCGTTGGCTGACGTTGCAGCTAGGGTGGAAAAGTTTGGGTGATGGGTCCGTTTGCTGTGCACTGGTCACTGTAAGTTGCACTTGTCCAGGTGTTGCCAGGAAGGGGAGGGAGGCAGGAGGGAGGCAGAAGGGGAGAGAGGGTGGGAGACAGAGAGAGGGAGAGAGAGAGAGATTGGAGAGGGACAAAGAATCAACTTCCATCTTTGCAAGCAGAGAAGAGAAGAAATAGGTCCAAAAATGTGTAGCTTTAGATGGCGGAAAAAGTCCAATTGCTGTCCATGTACCCCAATGTTGTCCGTGCACTCCAATAGGACAGTGCGGGCCTGAGAAAGGCATTGAGTTCCGAGGAACCAAGGTCCCCTCCCATGGACGGCATGGACTGTCTCCCTCCCCCTGTCCCGGTGGGCCCCACTGCAGCCTGTGGGCAGCGCAGAGGTGGACCCGGGAGCAGGAGACCGAAGGGAACCGGAGAACTAGCTAGGGAAGAGTTTTGGGTGTGGCTTCTGACACAAGCATGCCTGGAAAATACTGGATTTCCCCTGATCTAAGAGAGTTTTTCCTTCTCTTTCACATTGTAACATCTGTGGATATCAGAGCATCGTTTCTGGTACATAAAACAATGATGATTCTTATCGCAGACGACAGGGCGGCTTTTCCGAGGGAACTGGATGGGAAACAAAGCAAAACTAGAGCAAAAAAAAAAAAAAGCAAGCGTAGCCCTGGAACAACAATGCCTCCACCGTGTACCATCAAGCAGGAGTCCGCTGCAAAGCTGAGAGCCCCCAGCACCCAGGAGGCCTCTGGCCCCCAGGACCCACGCGACCCAGGGGGTAGCTGGGCAGGCAGGGACGTTCCATTCCGGGGAAGCAGACCAGGGTTCCCAGAGATGTAGGCCGTGGCCAGCCAGGGAGAGGCTGTGAGACCTGTGACACGAATTCCACGAGGAGAATTTACATGTGACATGGGGCTGAGGGCTGGACCACACTCAGAGTCGACCAGTTCTCCTAACTTATATTTCTACAGGGCCACCCTGCTTTGAAAGATCCAAGCACAGCATTTATTTTAAATTCCAACAGCTGCCCTGGAGCCAAGTCAGGTCGAAGCACTCATGACTCAGGCCTGGTGACAGCAGCAAACTGTGACAGCGGCCGTGCCGGGGGAGGGCGACCCACTGCCCCTCCCTCATTTCCAGGCCACACCTGCGGGGGTGCTGGGCGACCAGGGGCACTCTGCTAGGGGGTGGTGGAATGAGCACGTGGTCTCTGAGGTCCCACTTATTCCATGTCTCATATCAGCGAGCCAGAATCTACGCATATCTCTTAGCAACCCTGGGGTGGGGGAGGGGGCGGGTAGACGCCCTGGTGGTGCATGCTGGCCCTGCGGAGCGAACCGGCCCAGGGGAGCCCAGTCAGGACTCTGGGCACTTTCCTTCTATGGTCATTCAAAATGTGGCGTGCATTTTCCCGTGTGTTTTTGAAGGGTGCTAGTGGCTTCATCCACACGGCAGTTTCATTGCGTCAGAACTCCCTTCTCCGACGCCCCCCACCAGAAAATGGCCACCCGAGAGCTCGGTCATGTGGTGCAGAATGGGGAACATGCAGAATAAATGCCGGGAGCCAGGGTCTTTTGCCCTGCATGTGAATTTGTTATCTTGAGCCTAAACATGAGACTGGTATTTGGTGGCTGAAGCCAGCTGAGATGACCTTTGTTACGGCGTGACTTCAGGGACAGGGCTTGGGTGGGGACTGGGCCCTGGCTGGAGGATTTGTGCTCAGTTGAACGTAATGGGTGTGTGACCTGGGGAGTGTGAGTTTGAAGCTGTCGGACTCCACACAGTGGTTTTTCTTTTTAACTGTGTTTAAACTTGAAGCAGACTCAGGTCAGATTTTGAAAAGCTGGAAATGTACATTTAGCCTAAAATCCTGCCTCATTGCCTCGGGGTAACGCCCAGCCCCCTCTCCCCCAGGTGCCCCATCAATCCATCCCCAAGGTCTCCCTCAAGCAGGTGCAGGTCCCAATCCCTGGGGCAGGCAAGGCTTTGGTTCCCTTCCCTGGCCACCCTCAGGGCACCTGAGCGTTGATGACAAGTTCAAGTGTAGGGACACGTCCTGGCTTGAGCAACAGCTTCCAGTGTGTTCGCCCCGCGTCCACTGCGATTCCGAAGTCAGCACTTCTTGCAAGGGCAGGACATGTGAGCGAAACCCTCGGAGTCGAGGCACCACATCCATTCTTCCTGCCGGCACCCTCTCCTGCCGTTTCCTTTCTTCCTTTTTATGGTTTTTTATTTATTTAAACTTTTTCTTCTTTTTTTTTCTTCTTGACACCATTCTGATCCTTAGGAAGTGACAGCTACTTTTGTTTTAATAGATAAAAGGATGATGAAACTATCAGGCCTCTGTTGCACTTTCTGTGTTTCTAAGACGTTATTTCTTTGGAAGAGACGAACGCGTGAGGAGACAGTTTTTCTTTTGACGCAAATTCCTGGTTTGCTTGAGTGCCAGCTGGTGATCTCTGAACCGAGGTCCCGGACACAGAACTAAGGAACCAGAGCCACCCCTCCCTGCCAGCCGGAGCTCGGATAACAAAACCCCTTTTCCGTGGGGCCTCGCAAAGGGGCCGCGTCACCAAGCACCTTGAAGTGCATCTCGGAGGGAGCAGCAAATTCTGGAATCACATCCGAGCACTTTCCGCCTGTGATGTCGCAGAGTGCATAGTCGTGAGTATGGATGACCACCGGTGTGCAGGCCCAGCCTGGGTGTGTTGGACCGACGGGAAGGCTGGGTGCGGGGGACAGAGAGAGGCGTCACGGGCAGAGGGGGCTGGGTGCTCAAGCCTCGGGAACTTGAGTGACGCTGCAGGGAGTGCGGCTTTGGGTCTTGGAAGACGGGGCTTGGAGAGAGGAGGAAGCAGGGGCTGGTTGTCGTCTCCCTGAGCTTGTCCCTAGTCATCGGTCTGGTCAGACGACAGCGGCAGGAGCCTCCCCACCCAGGTCCTAGGATTCTCTCCAGCACCAAGCCCGGGGGCCCTGCCACCCACTGCGTCATGGAAAGGCGACCAAGTCTCAGTCTTGGCTTTCTTCTTCCTTCCATGTCGAGGAACAGCAAAGGGTCTGAGTGGGAAGCCTCAGCGCATTCTGTGTCCATGACTCCAACTGTGAGTGGCCAGTCCTTGACGGTGTCCAGGTGTGCTCCGGCCTGCGGAGCAGTCAACGGGGGTCCCGAGTCTACCTGAAACGGATGAATAGGGATGGGAGCAAGAGGCGCGAAGAACGGCAGCAAGACAAAGGATTCTGATCAAGCTGCAAACTTTTATTTAAACGGAGGGGTTTATATAGGGGCGGGAAAAGGGAAGCTGCTCTGATAGGCTGCTCCGTGCGTGTTCACCTCCTGCCCTTGCTAGTGATTGGTCAGTCAGGTGCGTGATCAGTACCTTCATTGGTCGCTGGTTCGCGTGCTCTGTGGATGCCCCCAGGGGGCAGTGCTGGTGGCTCAGACCGAGATATGCTGTCTTGCTGACGGCGTCAGCGAACTAAGGCCCCAACACAGGTGGAAGGGGACGGTGACATTTGAGACACCCCCAGGAGGCGGGGCAGCCCCGCCAGCTGTCAGACCCTGGCTCTCTCTACGGAAGCCGATTCCTTCTCCACCCAAGGACCCCTCTTCACCTCCCAGCACCGCCTCCGAGTTTTATGCCTGCGCTAGTGACATCCGGCTGTGCCTTCCCGCCCCTGCTCAACCCCGAGCGCCCCTGGGGAGACGGGTGTCTTACTAATCTTCTTTTGGGGCCTCCCCTTAGTTGCTTGTTTCTGGTATAACACGAGTGTTTCTCTTTTTCTGTGTTGTCTCCATGGAAAGAAGTTTCCAAATATGCTAAGTTGCCTTATTATTAATTTTTATTAGAACAGGCTTTTTAATGCTTGACTGAATGCATCTCCTCATATTAAAATCTATACTTATTTTACTTGGGGTAAATCCCCAAGGTAATGAGGAATTTATCTCTGACTTCTGCTAAATTATAAATCACACACACACACATTTCCTATATTGGCATTTACGAAGCTGCTTCTGTTGTTTCCATGCCATCGAGTCTGCTTTAGGTTAATTTGAACTTTTCAGGCCAGTGGGGGTCATGTGACGAGACCTCGTCTCCGATCGCCTCATCGGGTAAATATTGATCTTCGCTTAGGTGCAATTTCCTGCCTCACCACAGATTCTCTTGACCCAAGGAAAGGTCATTAGTCACCGACGTCAACATTTCCATTTAATGCTTAAAATTCTGCCTGGATTTTGCCGCGTCGTGTCTGCTTCTTTAATCATTTCAAATGCTTCCAGTGACCGAAGGTAAAAATCGTTTTGTTTGTGTGTTTCTTTCCCATCTTTGGGCGTCTTTCACATAAAGTTCTTCCTGAACTAAACCCAATATCCCCTTAACTTCCCGGCAGTGGCATTTGTCACAGACTTTGTGGGGGAAAAAAACAACAAACTTATCTGAGTAACAACCTTGAAATCATTTCCGCGTGATTTCATATGTGGTCATAGGAGAAACCTCGTCGGCGGCACGCTGACTGTCGGGCGTCTCTGGGTTGGGGTTCCTGATGGAAGGCCAGACTGCGGCCTGCGGGTCTCCGAGGGGTGGCTCTGCAGCCAGCGTCCTGTAAGACACCCCACGCTCTGGGCGTACAAGTGGAGGTGTTCCCGAGTGTGAACCCCCGCCGCTGTGGCAGGCAGTTGCACATCTCTGAGTGGGACCGGCCATGTGTCTGCCTGGGCCAGACGGTGAGTCCCCAGTGAGGAGGGGCCCGAGGCCGTGCAGGCCATGCCACTAGCTCCCTGCTCCCCTTAACGACTCAATTACACCCTGGAAGTCTTCCATCATCACGATTTTCCTGGGCAAGACCGAGACTCCTCTGCAGGACTTCTTCATCAGACACACTGTGTTGGGTCACTCGGTCTCCACGGCGCTCTCATGGCTGGCCTGATGGGTGAGGGCCCCCCGCCACAACCCCATGTCACATGTTACGGGCTGATGAATGAGACCAGGGACCCTGCAGACCCACTGCCATTCCGGAAGCTTCCTGAAGCAGTCTGCAGAAACCGTCGACATGCTTGTAAGAACTGGGCTTGCTTCTCCAGCAGAACTGTTCCTTGTAAGAAAAGGAACAAAAACAACGGTGTTGACCCCCTGAACGTACAATGAAAATCCAAAATAAGATATTGGGTGTCAGGGAATGCTTGTTGGTTCTGGCTCTGGCAGCACTTGGTTGTGACTTCACCCGAAACCACTTCCTTAGGTCGTGTTGTGACGGCTGTCATGTCAGCGTGCATTAAAACAACTTACCAAAACCAGGGAATTTTTGGTAGCCAGTTTAATATTAAAGAAGGAAGAAATTTTTGGCATATCATGCTTTATTATTAACTGAGATGCAGAAAGAGATTGTGCAGTGTATGGAGCAGGTGCTGTGACGGATGGAACGTGTCAGAAGTGGTTTGTGAAGTTTCTGCTGGAGGTTTGTCACTGGAAGATGCTCCACGGTCGGGTGGACCAGCTGACATTGATAGCGATCAAATCGAGACACTAATGGAAACCAATCAAATCACCACGTGGGACATAACTGACATACTAAAAAAATCCAAATCAATAACGTTATTAAAGATGAAAAAATGTGTCTTTTATTTTACAGAAAAAACCAAATGGACCTTTTGGCCAATGCAATATTTTGGATGTTTTCGCTACCAAAATTTTACATTTGCTGCAAGAAAAAAGAAAAATTGGCAGGTCTTTTCCAGCGTAGTCTTGGACACGAACTAGATGTTCCAAAAATTTGTTGGCTAAATAAGAATTGCTTTAGCCTTGCACATAAAAGAAATACTCCAAAAATTTGTTGGGTAAATAAGGATTGCTTTGTCAACTGCCTCGTAGATGTTGTGCCTCACTGATGTCGTACTCCACGTGCCTGGAACCCACGGAGATGGGTATCCGTGCTGCCAACTTCCCCAGGCGTGCAGCGAGGTGTCCCGGTGAGAGACCAGGGCTGACCACACCCAGGACCACTCACGGCTTGTGCTCCGTCCCCTGCTGGTTAAGGGGACAGCTGTGTTTGCCAACCGCCTTTATCCAGAAGGGAGGCAGAACTGATCTCATTACTCTGACAGCGGGCACCCGAGTCACACCCGAGTCACACCCGAGTCACACCCGAGTCACACCCGAGTCACACCTGAGTCACACCAAAGCTAAGCACAGCCCTCGTCCTCCCGCGGACCGGGGAAGGGGAGAGAGGGCGCGACCTCCTCGATGCCTGCATTTCAGAGAGCTGCCTCCCAGGCCCTAAAGAAAAATAGTTCTCCACTGTAACGCTGGAGAGAAGCTTATTTAAGCTGTTTAAAAGGTTTACAGACCTCTCGCAGGGACAGGGGAAGGATCTGCAATTACATCTTCTGTTTGGAAACATGCTAAGAAGCAAACAGCAAGGTCTCCTTCCCACCAACCCCCCAACCCCAGGGACATTTTTATAATTTCTTTTAAGATTTGTGTTTGCTCTTAGAGTAGCATAAGCCTTCTAACCAAAATGAGATTTTGCTGAAATTTAGAATAAAGCACACGCTCTTCAAACGAGGTTGTTACTGATGTCACGTTCCCTCACACTTCATTCCCTCACTCCCCCCAGTTTTCCGTTTCATGAGGCTTATTAGCGAGTCCGGCCCTGTGAGTGTGTCAGCCGAAGCCCGGCAGTGTGTTTGTTATAGAACACGCACGCACATCTTTTTAAGAGAACTGCAGATGCCCAGCTCTCCCCTTCTGCGGAGACGGTTCAGAGATGGGAAGTGTCAGGGCTACAGACCGGGGCCGCGTGCGGGGAGTCTGGTAGGAAGTCACCCGCTTTGAGGGTGGTGCGGCCCGGGACGCAGGCAGCAGGGGAAATGAGCAGACTGGCGTGGCCCAGGCTCATTTAAGCTCCTGGGCCAGCCGTAGCCCTGGCGCGGCCGCCACCCCCCTGTGGTGTTGGGGGGTCCCCTCCCCCATCCGTCATTAAACACCAGAGTGTCCATCCTGTGACAGACGGCGCGTCGATCGCTGGCTTCACAGAAGGCTCCAGAAAGGACACAGTGCTGTTGGCTGCAGTCCCGGTGCTGGGGGCCTGGCCCTGAAACGGGGCTGCGAATTGTAGGTAGGAGCTCGCCAGGGGTGAGGGCGGGAGAGGCGTTTCAGGCAGAGCAGATGCACGAGGACTTGAGGAGGACAGTCAGAGCTGTGGCTTTTGGCGGTGACGTGCTTTGTGGCGGGAGTTGGGGCATTTCTGAGCGCTCACGCATGCCCCGGAGAGCCGGACAGTTCACATTTCCTCCAGAAGACGCCGGCAAAGGGCCTTGCATCAGGGTGGGGCCGATGTATTGCCCAGTGAAACACTCCTCTCGTGACCGTGGGGACAGGCATGGGAAGCATGAAGGCCCCGAGAAAGGCTCCGGAAGCATGAGGGGGTCAGCGCGCAGGGTCTGAGCTGCGGACAGACGGAAGGACAGAGGTCAGAAGGTAAAGGGCGTGTGGTGGGGTTTGGCCTGACAGCTGTGAACTTGGCTGTGAGCAAGCAAACGCTGAGCCAGTTTGTGTTAGAACGTGTGCTCGTGAACAATGGGGTCGCGTCCGTGTTTCCTGCAAGTGGAACAAAAAACGCATGTTCTGGAACCAGACTTCCGTCTGGGAGCGCAGGCTGGGAGAGGGAACGGGGTGCCGATGGCCTCCAGGGTGTGGGGTCCCTTGGAGGAGGGTCTGCCGAGAAGTGCGGCTGGGGCTGTCCCGCCCCCTAGCACCGGGTGGCGGTGTGACGTCAGGCCCTAGTCTCCGCCCTGACGTCAGATGCCCGCGAGCAGCCGCAAATCCCCCCCTGGTGTGGAAACAAAGGGGTGGTGGTGGAAGCTCCAGGGGGCACCCGCTGGGGGATGCTTGCCTGACGAACTCAGGGGGCGAAGGGGGCCTGGTTTCCAGTGTAAAATTCTCCTGTTTTCCACCCCTAGAGAAAAACTTCATATCCTAAAGTGGCTTCGCTCTTGTCTGCTTTATGTGAATGATTTAACCAGAGATGTACAGCATATAGAATACGTTTCCTCCTTTTTTAGAAAAATTAGAATAATCTTTTTCACATTAAGAAATAGTCACAGATTACTCTCGTCTGAGACCGACACGGGTTCGAAGGAAAGGTCTCAGTGCGACGGCCCGGCGGGTGCGAGGCTGCTTTGCATGGACGCAGGACGCCCCACCTTGGAACCCCACGCCCCACAGGGACACTCTGATGTGTTTGTCCACGCTCGGCAGGAGACGGTCACCTCCGTCCCAGCCCCACAGCCAGCAGAGCCCATGCCGCTGACCTGCGACTCTCCAAGTGGGGGCTGCTCTTGGAGCAAGGGCCCGTCTCGGCCGGGGAGGCGCAGGGAAGGGGCCCTGTGCTGTGACCGCGGCTCTGCCTGCTGCAGGTCGCAAGGAGCCTGGCCCACCAGCTCGTACTCGGTGTAACGGTTCCGAACGTCTTTCTTCCTGGGTTAGGGGAGAAAATCTCCTGAAGCGGATCAGCCTGCCCCAGACGGTGTGACTGTAGGACTAAGGTTTCGGGGAACTAGGAGGGGGCGTGAGTTTGTTGTTGGTGCCTTTCCTCTCCGCTCGTATCCAAAATTGAACACCCTGTCACCCCTCTGCTGGAAGCAGCCCCTCAGGCCAAGGAAGGAGCGCCCCGCCCTGGCAGAGCCCCCTTGGTTAAGGGTCTGACGCTCCCCTGGGTGTCTGAGGCCATCACACTGCACCAGCGAAGCCACCCCAGGGAGCACACACCACCACCCTCCCTTCGGGGGTGAGGGAGACAAGCCCACCAGCAGCACCGCCCAGCTCCATCTCCAGCTGCTCTGGTGGGACCAGTGGGTGTGCCCTGAGCTGGGCGGAGCCCGGGCTGAGCCACACACCCCTGCAGCAGTTGTCCCGGAGCCTGGGATCCAGGGACGTGGTTGCAACCCTGAAGCATCTGGCACTGCTGCGTCTGCTGTCTCATGGAGGACACGCAGGGTGGTGGGGAGGTCACCTGTCTTGGTAACACTGGCCGAGTTTGTGCCAAGTGGGGGCTCAAACCCAGATCTCCAGCTTTCCTCCAGTGCTCCGTCTGTGCTTGGTCTTACTGCCCCCGGGGGCACTGTTGTCACTGTGGTTTTCGTCAGGATTTCCTCTCTGCTGCACGTGCTCTGCCCTCTCACCCTCAAGACCCTGGGGACTTAGTCACAGAGCCCAAATCCTTTTAGAGATCTGTAGCACACCAAGTGCGGTGCTGTCGGCTGGAGAAGGAGCCCAGCAGTGAGGGCGCTGGCTGTGGTTGGTCCAAGAGAGAGCCTCCCACCTCTGGTCATACCCTAGTCCTCGGAGAATTCCCCCACACGCCCCCAGAAGCAGCACTGTCTGACTGCTCCCTGCCCCGCCCCTGGTGGCCCTGCTCTGGCTCTTATCAAAGCTGCCCTTTGATTATAGCTGCTTATAAACCTGTGCTGTCTGCTAGAATTTGAATTCCCAAAGACAAAAAGCCGCCACTCTCTGTCTGCCGTAGCCTCTTACACAGGACTCAGCTTGGAAATGGTGGGAGCGCCCTCAGAGAAAGGGGAGGGGAGGAGAGGCCTCGTGGACAGAGGACCACCCGTGACAGCTCAGCAAGGCTGAACGGCCTCGGGGGAGGCTCGGGCTCACCCTTGGGTGCAGTCATACTGCCCTGTTCTTCCCTCTGGTCTGCTTTCCAGGCAAAGGTTTTACAGAAACAGCTCGGCAGCTCAGATGCCTGGGGCTGTCATCCTGTGACTGTGATAATTGTTGTGCTAATCACCCACATCTTGCCCATGAGCAGAGGCAAGCAGGGGGGCTGGAGGGGAGAGGAGGGGGGCTAGCTCCCAGCAGCCTTTGCAGGAAGCCTCAGAGGGCTGCCGGGCCCAGGCTGGTAGAGGGGGATCAACAGAACATTCCAGGCACGGCTCAGGGTGGTGTGTGTGCGTGTGTGAATGAGTAAGTGGGCCCCATCGCCCTGCAATGGTGACTCAAGAGAGACACCTTAGGACGTGCTTTTACCAAAAATGAAGGAAATTAGATGAGAAACAAGGGTCCAGCCCCCAGCTAGTTTGGGGTCCCCGTGAGTAAATACGGCAGTTGTAACTTCGTTAGCTGAGGACTTCGCGAAGCCTCAGGGATCGGGAGCAGGTGTGAGTCTCCCAACCAACATGCAGAGGTCAGGTGGTGCCCAGGGTGACTCACCATCGAATTCTTGTCTCCACCCGCTCTTCAAGCCCCGAACCTCCACGAGGTTCCACGAGATGGGTGTTTGCAGAAGCAGAATCTAGGGAAAAGGCAAGCACCGACCATGAGTGTCAGGGGCTCCACGCACATCTGTTTGGTCAATCGCCTAAATTGGCGGCAGAGAGAGAGAGAGAGCTCTCTTCTCTGTACGGATGTGAGGATGAGAGCTCCCAGCACTTTACAGAGCCTCTCCGTGCAGTGGAGCTGTGCTAGGGCTCCAGTCTGGCTGATCGCACCCCAGCATGACGACGGGGCAGGGATGCTGCCACCCCCAGCCCCCAGCATGGGCGAGGCCGTCTCTGAGGAGCTGTGGGGCCTCAGGGTGGGCAGGAGCTGCGTGGGGACAGGGGCCATGGGCGTGAGGCGGAGTGCGGGAGACAGCAGGGCGTGCTCGCTGAGCGCGGGTCACAGTGAAAGGGGCGAGACCACATCGGAGTGTGGGTGGCAGGCCTGGCAAACGGGAGTGCTGGTCCAGGAGACTGCCTTCCCGTCAGCGCCTGAAGGGACTGTGTGTGCAGAGGACACACAGCAAGGGGCGGGGAGCCCGTGTTGACCCCCAGGGGCGGGCAGGCCCCACGGAAGCTGCAGGTGTCGGCTCAGAACCCAGTGGTGAAGCAAAGAAAAACCGCTTCCCCTACAGCCTGGATTCCAGAAGGCTGATTGTGCACTCACCACTTTGTGGGGAAGGGACCTGTCTCTCAACCCCTGTCCCCTTTCAGCCTGAGCGAGAGGATGGGCCTCTGACGCCCCTGGCCTCTCCCGCTGGGTGGAAGGGCCGCATCTGTGGGCTGACATCTGGCGGCGGGAGGTCGGTGTTAGCTCTGGGTTAAGCCCCGGGCAGAGGCCCCTGCCTGGCCTCCTGCTGACTCCTTGAGGGTGAGATGCAGCGGAGGCCAGGGTGCAGCTGGTGGTGGTGCTGCCTGAGTCCAGAATCCCCAGGGCGTCTGGTGGGCGGGAAGGGCCACACACGCCCAGGTTTAAAGTCAGCCAGGTCAGAAACACGGGAGCCTGGTTCAGTTTTTCTGAGGATGAAGTAAGGTGTTTCACGTCCGCGTGTCCAGGGGTCGCCGTGAAAAGTCCAGATGGAAACACAACGATCTGAGGGCAGTGTGTTCCTCGTGTGTGTGTGTGTGTGTGTGTGTGCGTGTGAGGTGGGTGTGCTGAGTGAGTGTGTGATGTGTGCGCGCGCTTGCGATGTCTGCATGTACTGTTTGCATGTGTGTATGAGTGTTTGCATGTGTGTGCAGGTATGCATGTGTGGGGCCTTGTCTGGAGCGTGTGCGTGTGTGTGCGGGGTAAGTATGAAGGTGAGTGTGTGTTTTCTCTCCCAGGGTTTTGGATGAGGCTCAGACAGCCTGGACCCCGGCTGGTCAGTGGACGGGACAGGAAAGCCCTGAGCTGAACCCTTCCCTCTGCCCTGGGGACCAGAGAGAGAGAGGGACCCTCCTGTTTGTCTGTCCATCCCGTGTCGTCTCCCTCCCCCCCAGCCCTGCCCCTCGGCGGGTCTCAGCCCCACCCCGAGGCAGGACGTCCAGGGTCGCCCGGGTTCCAACGCACCACACGGTACGTGTACGTTATCTCTGCTCTTCCGTGGACCTCGGCGAAGCCGTCAGCGTGCAGCGTTTGGAACCCTGAGAGCTGTGGCCCGAGGACCGTGAACTGAACAGAAACTGATCTGGACTCAGGAGAGTGAAGGGGGTGGAGCCTTCCTGCCGTCGGAGGGTTTGCCGCAGGAGGGTTTGCTGCGCTTCTCTCCTGGCGCCCTCCTGCGGCACCGGTCAGAGCGCTAAGACGAGTGAGGCCACCGGTTTCCTGCCCTCCGACCTACCAGAGGGACGGCAGGGGCCTGCAGACTGTGGAACGTATGAAACTGGAGACGTCGAGACCCCTGACAGCCACCCCCAGGCCGTGGGCGGGTGTGGGACTGGGCAGCAGGGGGAAAGGGACCAGGGAGGAGGCTCACTGCAGGCGTGTTACTGCCGTTTGCACTGGTGGATGCTGCATATTTCCACCCCCCACACCCCCACACTCTTCGGGCCATTTAACGCCCACCACAGCCCAGGGACAGTCACCTCCGGTCGTGTGTGTGAGGAGGGGCCTGAACTCCTTCTGCGAGGAGGACCCTTCTTTCCACGGCGTCTGGGCTTCTCCTGAATGACGCGTGAACGTTCACTTACTCTCCGTCACACGTGTGGAGGACAGCAGACGAGCGAACACGCAGCGCTGCCTGATCTGATAGGAGCCAAGCCGCACGGTTTGTGGAATAAAAGTTAATTAATTGCCTTTATAGTCTATTTGCTGGTTATTGCCCTCACAACTCCTCCCGATTAGGTGGCGTCCCTGTGTAATTATATTTTACAATGATTTACTCATTTGATCTACCCAAATAGCAATAGGTAATTTTAAAATTGATTAAATAGACTCCAGGCATGAGCTTATGAACTTCACTTTGAAAAATAAATCATCGTTTCAGCGGGAGAGTCTGGTGTAATTAATCGAGTTGAACCCCAAATGCAGCCGTGATCTTCCTGCCACCAGATGTGGTCGTGGGGCCGTCGGGGCGGACGTTGTGTCGTGACCCTGAGTGAGTCGGTCAGGTCCGTTCCACACTCATTGGCATGGTTTCTGTTTGCCGTGTTTTGCTGTGTGGAGTGTGCTCCCGTGTATGATGCGTGTCCACAATTTCTGCCTGTCACACGCAGGACTGTGCAGCCCAGGGTGTGTCGTCATCATGCCCGTGTATGATGCGTGTCCCTACTTTTCCCTCAGATTTTTGGGCAGAAAAGTGTGCATTATCCACGGCAAAACACGGTCTCTTTGTGGTCATTACCAAACCAAATGTCGCTGTGACAGGCACCCTTCGAGCAGTGATATTCATTTAAATGCCACCAGTGATGACTTAATTCAGTAATTATATTCACTTAAATAGAACATATTTAAAAAACCACAGGGAAGTGAATTGTGAGTGACCACGGTTGGAATAATGTGAGGTCAATACTAATTATTTAATTTTGAATAATTACCCAGGATCTACGTTACCTCCAACTAGCCACTTATTTATTAGGCCACTTGACCTTGGCCAGTGCAGAATTCTCCAAGCCTCAGTGTCCATATTTGTGACACAGACACGCTGTCCCCGTGGAGCGACGGCTGACTCGTGGGACTGCTGTGGAGATCATGTGAGTGAGGCGTGTGGCACCGCGCCCCAGCAATGATGCTGTGCTCGGCACACGCTGGCCCCTGTGCACTGTTGTGGTTTTGGTCACTGTTATCATATGCATGCCCGGACTGTGGGCTCCGTCCCGCGGGGGAGGGGTGGTGCTGGCACAGGCCAGCGGAGGGGCTGGCACCTGGGTGTCATTGCCACACAGGCATCGTCTCCTGACATGGAGGCCATGGCGGGGCCGGTCCTCATGCCAGAAATTCCGAGCCAGGCCTGCAGGAATCGGCTGAGGACAACTGCAGCTTTGACTGAGAAACCGTGAAGTGAGGGACTTCGGTCACTCGAGTTGAAGATGGCCCCAGCTGGGTGGAGAGTTGAGACTTGACTGTCGGCGGCCAGGAGGCCGACGGAGAGGGGACATGGGGAATCTGGTAGAACATCCACACGAATAAGGTCCACGTGGAAACGAGACACGCACATTTGAAGGAGCTCTATCCTCCGGGGTCCGGTGGGGACACAGACATACTCCGGTCACTCCATCGGGCAGTTGTCACATGAAGACTGGCCAGCTGGTGGCGTTGCTCCTCAGCCGTGGGCCGACCCCTGGCACAGCACTGTCCCACCTTCCCGTGGGGGCCTCCAGCATGCCTGGCACGGGGGCAGTGAGAGAAGGCTCTGGAAAGGACCCCGGGGCCTGAGGGAGACCGCAGGAAGGAGCCCAGGGTGGGGGCTTCCCCCTGCCGAGGTCCAGACCCTAGTGGTGGGGTGCAGCTGCGGCCCAGCTGAGGTGAAGTTGGGCCAACCTGTCCCCAGGCTGAGGGACCAGGCTGGAGAGAAGGGGAGGCCAGCTGGGACTGGGGAGCACAGAACCTCCCGTAGGGGGACAGCAAGCCCCAGCCACAGGGAATGGGGAGCTGCAGACTGGTTGGAGAGTCTGGGAGCCCCTGGGGTGACAGAACATGTGCTGAAGGGGACACTCCTGGGTGTCCCACATGCGTGCCATCGTGCCGGCATGTGCCAGCCACCGAAGGTAGAACACAGGTCAGCCCCAGCATTGGAGCAGGGCAGTGACGGTTGAACTTGGGTTCAGAGAAAAGGCGTTGATAACTGCCTGGTAGCAACTTCGAAGGCTATTAAAACTCACGCTGTCCCAGGCATACCAGCTGTCGGGACTAGAGACCCGAGTGCTTCCCTAACCCAAGACGAGAGGGACCCACCCAGGCCACACAGATTCAGGTTGACTGCGGCTCCCCCAGAAGAGGAGAAGATACAGCACAAGAAACTGGGGCGTCCCCAGCAAGGGCGGGTGAGGGTGGAGGCCAGACGGCCTAGCAGCAGGGGTCCAATCTACCCTCGAGGCCGCCCCTGTCGTGGGGGGCACACTCGCCCTCAGACACGTGGCCCCGTCAGCCCTTTGACGGCAGCGGCGTCCAACACGTGGGGCTGTAGACCGGTTTTCGTATCAGCCTCTCGCTCCGTCTGGGCTTGGGGGCGATGTGGCACAGCTGTCTGCTTGGAAAATCGTTGTACTGGTTGCAGGCTGTGCTTCCTCTCGGCTCTCAGCTGGCCCACAGCCCCGCGGGCTGCAGCCGTGACAGCGGGAAGGGTGGGACCGCAGCGCCAGAGGTGGGGGTGGGGGTGGGGGTGGGGGGCATGGAGAGTTCGCTCGGAAAGGCCTTGGGCGCCATCCCTGTTTCAGGTGCTGAGCCTCCTGATCTCTGTTGTTAGGTTAACAGAAAAATAAAAACACAAGTGCAAAAATAAATAACATTGAAAAACTTTGCTATTAAATTGACATAAAAATAACATTAAAAAACAAGACTAAATGAATAAATAAATTTTCTGTCACATTAACAGAAAACTAATAACAGAAAAATAAAAATATAAATGAAGGTAACACTCCGTGTCTTGAGAGTAAAACTTAATGACCTGCATGTAGAGGTGAAGTTGGCTCTGCATGGGCAAAAGTTTCCGTTCCCTTTTCCAGAATATCCTTTTTTTTTTTTTTTTTTTTT